>BQNB010189440.1:0-11870 GCA_026074375.1 Tanacetum coccineum | reverse complement strand
TTTATTATGGGATGCTAATATTTATCGCACTTGATGTGGCGCAGGTCTGACACTGTTTACTGTATCTAGAAAAAACCCACGAAATGGTGAATGGTTGATTTAGTATTTTCATTTTTCACTTGTCTCACTCTAAATGATTTTGGAACTCTCTAACAAATTGCTATCTGTAGGTGAATGCTCTTATAAGAAAGTTCATACAAAGCAAGAAACGAACTGTGTTTGTTTACCATTACTGTTTGAAAATGTTTCCCGTATCACTGCAAACCTTGAAACAAATAAAGGTTCAACTCCTTTTGATTTTCCATTTTTTCTTATCCCTTCTTTTTCCTTTTTATTTTTTACACGTTTGTTTATAATTGGTGTTTTCAGTTGTAATTGGTGTACTCAAATGAAAACACGTTCTAATTTTTGAAAATAATTTATACGCAGGTAACATGTCTTCTAATGTATCCAACAGAAAGCATAAATATTATAACGAATCTGACTTTGCGGAAAGGAAGAACCAGATGCTTGGTATCCCATTTTCTGACAGAAACAAGGGAAGCAGGGAAATCTCGCAGATAAGTTGCCAACGTGGAGGTAAATTCGGTGCCAAATATTTGAAACGCCACATGTGATGGTCAATTCATACCTGACTTCAAAATTAGATTATTTGCTCTAGCAGGTGCAAGGGAGTATGATCTTCCAACTTCTGACACGTTAGGCGCAATTGTTTTTGAAAGCGGTCCAGATACGAGAATGAATTATGATGTAATTATTGAACCCAAAGATGGGTTTCCACGGAGGATTAGCAGGCTACATAAATCATATATGTCACTACAATTTCCACTCTTATTTGTGTATGGCCAGTCTGGCTACTATTCAGAAATGAAGCAGCGGGATGATGACGACAAAAGAATTTCCATGAATAACTATTACATGTATCAGTTGCATGAGCGCTCTGGCCTTTATGGTTTGCTATTCAGAGGCGGGCGTCTCTTCCATCAATATGTTGTAGGCGTTTATTGCAGCATTGAACAGAATCGTATAGATTACTACAGAACACATCAAAATGACATCAGAAAGGATTATTTATCGGGTGTGTATGATGCGTTACACATAGGCGATCGTGTGGGTTCCGACATAGGTGGAAAGTTTATATTACCGCGTACATTCACAGGTGGACCGCGGTATATGTACTCTCATTATTTGGATGCTCTCGCCATTTGCCGAGTTCTTAGAAACCCGCAGTTTTTTATTACTTTTACTTGCAACGTTAACTGGCTAGAAATTAAAAGACGTATGGAAGATTTCCTAGGGTTGACACCCGCTGATAGAGCAGACGTTGTTGTCCGCGCATTCGAGCAAAAAGTTCATGACTTTTGTGATTTTCTACAACATAGCTGACGCTTTGGTATCGTAACAGGATATGAGTAGCATTTGTGTTTTATTTTATTTAAATACATACATTTCTGTTACATCGAAATCAACTATCCATATTTATTCTTGCTTACTTGAGTTGTAACTTTTTTCTCTTCTCTCCTTTTTTAAAAACAGATTTGTATACTATAGAATTCCAGAAACGTGGTTACCACATTGTCATATGCTCCTTTGGGTTAAGCAAAAGATTGAAGATGCTCAAGAAGTTGATGAATATATTTCTGCTGAATTGCCAAATCCAGAAGAAGATCCAGAAGGCTATAAGGTTGTTTCAGAGATGATGGTTCATGGCCTATGTGGTTTGATTAATGAAGACGCGGTATGTATGAAAGAGGGGCGTTGCAACAAAAACTTTCCAAAAATATACAATAACCAAACTTTTTTTGACAAAAAAGGTCATGTTCATTATCGGAGAAGAGAGGATAATGTCTACGCTACTCGAAGGGGTGTTGATTTAGACAACAGCTATATCGTCCCATATAATCGCGATCTATGTCTTACTTTTCAAGCCCACATAAATGTTGAATATTAGAGCATGCTTATAAAATATCTATTCAAATATATCTCTATTCTAAGCCCTTTTTGAAATATATAAAAACGTGAAGTATAAAACGTGTTCTCCGTGTATTAACTGTGCGTAGCGACACCCCCAATAGGCACACTTATATTCGTAACGAATTCGTGCCTTAACGACACCATAATCACAACAACTCCCACTTGGGAAGTGCTGGAGCACGCACATAAATACTCATACCAATAAATGGCAAATTCTAGCAAACCCACACAATTATTTTTTCATTAGGCATAATATCAATAAGATTTTCAAAAACAAATCAGTATTTAATGGCTATAAATTTCTTCTTTAATAATCATCCCTTTGTTACGAGGATACCGTTAAACCATGGTATATGGATCCTAAGTCATTCCATAAAGTTTAATCATAATGTTACTCGTTATATAAATAAATTCAGATATACCAAATGTAATCAGGATCACTTCATTACCCTTTGGAACGGCCATTCAATTAAGTTATCAGATATAGATCTGGAGAGGGCCCAATGGTATCTTTCTGCACATAATCAAGTGGAGGAACGAAATCCTTTAATGACTTACAAGTGTTGTGGATGGCTTGCATCATTCACATACACTTCGAAAAATAGCTTTTTATAACTACCCTTGTTATCAGACAAAAGAATAAGCGTTTGGCTATAATCACAAAGTGAATCCCCACCTACCAGAACTATGCTTGCATCTCAAGTCTAAGGTACAATCTTTATCAACCATTTTTCGATATTTTACTCAGACAATGGATCCAAAAGTAAAATGCTCGAAGGTTGGGGTATTCCAAATATCAATCCCTGTGAATACTTATGAGTTTGGTGGGAAACCAGCCATATATTCAAAGAATAAGAACCAACACTCACATTTTCGCTTACAAAACAGATATTCCCATATTATTAACCTACAATTGGACAATTTAGAATGATTATCAATAAGGATTAAACATGCAAATATAGAAAACAGATTATTAAATGAATGAAACAAATCCCAAGTATCATTATTCATCAAAATTAAAAACTGTCTTACCAATTCCAAAATTAAATCCAAATACTAATCAAACACAGAAGTTACTATGAAACATCTAGCTGGCTAACAATCCAATATTTCCTAGTAATGTTCAGAATATGCTTAAGGAATGCCAAAGCCTTGAGAAAAGGTTCAGCTAATTATCATCTATCGTCAATCTTTTCAATCCTAGACATCGCCCATCATAATGGTCTCGAGCGAAAATAAGTGAACTTTTTTGCCGCGAAAATGTCTAGCAACCTTTAGTGACTCCATCATCTTTATCGCTGATTTTGCCAAAGTGCTTCATTAATATCACAATACAAACTTAATGGGTTCTTCCAAATTTGGGAACAATGCCAAGCCCAGAAATGAATTTACGAATCCATACAGCCTCTTTTTGATGCATCAAAAGCAGCGATATATTTAGCACTGATAGATGAGGTAGCAAAAATACTTTTGTTTTGTACTTTTCACAAATCAACAAGCAACCTCATTTAGAACGTACACAAATCCCGTTCTGCCGCCTATAGGTTGTCACATTGCCTCAGATATCCAGCATCAGTGGTTAGCAAGAAAACTCTGAGCCTGTCGTTTCAAATTACTCTCCATATACCACAGAAACTTAACCTTAGTATTGCAATATAGACTTAAAAATATTATTAACAGCAGACCAGTGATCTTCCACCCGATTCTTTGAAATCGGCTTGTCATGTATTTGTGGCAAACGCAACATCAGACGAGTACATACTCACAGCATACATAAAGATCCCTATAGCCCGAAAGCGGTAGGGAATATTCTGCATCGCTGTTATCTCAGCAGCGTTGAAGCACCTTGTGACTTACTCCATTTAAAAGCTTTTCTTGCATTGTTATCGTTCCACAACGCTTGGAATATTTCCATATAAAATCTTTTCAAGATTTTCTCAATGTAAGTCACTTTTGATTTAAACCAATTCACAGCTTCGACCTATCACGGTAGATCTTATTCCCAGAATTTATACAATCATCCTAATCTTTCATAGTCAAAAACTATCTTCAAGATAGAATTTTACATCTTGTAACATTTGGAATGTTGTTTTCCATGAAAGTAATATGGCATCGACGAATTGTTACAATCTGTAACATTGGAAGTTGTATCCCATTGAGTAATAGTGTCATCGACATATAGAATTAGGATAGCTACAAAACTCCCACTAGCTTTTAGGTATTACACCATGGCTCATCAGGATTTTTTTGGTGAAACCGAATTTTCCATTGATTTCATCATCAATTCTCTATTCATTGCCTATTACGCTTGCTTAAGTCCATAAATGGAACGCTTAAATTTTGCAATACAGGTTAGGAAATTTTGGATTTACAAAACCCACAGTTTGCCTCCATATAGACTTCTTTCAGCAAGATTTCCATTGAGCAGTGGGCGGTTTTGACATCCATTTGCCAAATCTCATAGTCATAGTACGCGGCTATGGCTATGAGAATCCTTATAGCTCTTATTTCTGTAACAGGAGAAAAGGTTTCTTCATAATCAACCCCGTAGGTTTGAGTGAAGCCTTTTGCTACAAGACGAGCTTTTAAAGATGTAACCTGCACCATCCATGTCATCTTTTTCTTGAAAAAGCCACTTGCTAACCAACGGTTATTCTAGCAATTGGGATGGAAGCTCAACTAAGACCCATACATCATTGTCTTTCATGGATTGCATTTCCACATTCATCGCATCAAGCCATTTCTTGGATTCAGGATCCAGCAATGCAGCTCTATAGTTAGCGGGTTCACCGAGATCCCCTAACTCATGTTCCTCAGTATCGATGTACAAACACAATCGATCTGTGGGACGGCGTGTCCTTGTGGACCTACGAATGGGATTGATATCACTTTTGAGGTCATTCATCAATTTCTTGATCAGATCCTCTTCATGATTTAATGCTATTAGTCCCTACAGAAGGATTTGTATTCTCTCTTTCTTGAATTTCTTCAAGATCTTCCACACTCCCCATCTGCTTTTAGATCCAAGAGCTTAGACTCAACAACTCAGCATTCCGAGCAACAAACACTTTATTCTCAGATGGTGGCTGTATAAAGAATAACCCATTTTGTGTTCCTTTGGGTATCCTACGAAAGATACCTTAACAAGTTCTAGGTCCAAGTTTGTCCAGGTTTGGTGTTCAATGCTTAACAAATGCCTCACAACCAACCCCAAACTCTTAAGTAAGACCAGCTTAGGGGCTTTTGCCCATGCCATATTCTCGTATGGTGTCTTATCACCTTCTAAGATGGAACCCATGATTGAGAATGGCGTGCAGCAGTCTCAAGGGCACTATCCCCAAAAGAACTTTGGTAGAGTAGTTTGACTCACATGGATCTGAACCATGTCTTAGCAGTGTTCGATTTCTCCCGTCCTCTCACACTCCCATTGTTTTGAGGCGTGTAGGTAAGAGTGTGATGGGCAATAATTCCCATGCACCTTTAGATGATCTAAAAACTCTTGACTCATATATTCACCTCCATGATCAGAACGTAGTGATTTAATGGTCTTCACGAGTTGGTTTTCTACTTCCTTTTGAAATACCTTAAAGGTTTCAAACACTTCATGTTTATGTTTCAACAAGTAAACATAACCATAACGACTAAAATCGTCAGTAAAAGTGACGAAGTAGCTGGCTCCTTGTCTTGGACAACTATTCTAAATGGGCCACATACATCGGTGTGTATCAGTCCAAGTAGATCTTTAAGCCTTTCCATCTGAAGGTGAATATTGTTTTTCTAGCCATCTTACCAGACAAGCATGAAACACATTTTCCTAATGACTCAATGTCAATAGAATTGAGAAGTCCATCATGTTGCAACTTTTCAATGCGTTTCTTGCTGATGTGTCCAAGACGACAGTGCCACAAGAGAGAAGAGTCTAAATTAATTTTGGCTCTTTTATTAGTAATTGCATACATAGAACTATCGATTGTATTAGAACAAGACATGAACAATGTTCAAAAATGCCAATCCGTGGAACAAGCCATAAAATAAACTAGATAATCCGTTTTGAAACTGAAATAACATTGTTACAATCAAAACGATTAACAAAACCATCGTCAAACAAAACGGAAACTGAAATAACACCTCTATGATAGAGGGAGCATAAATAATGACAATTTGTTTCAAGACAATAACTAATCACTAGGGAGCTCTAAATGAAAGTTCCAAATGCTCAACGGCTGCAACGATGGCCATCCCCACGTATAAACTTAAAGCGCTGGTTATTCCAGCTTCCTACTTCCCCGAACCCCCTGAGGTATAATACAAATATGAGTATCCCACAACCAGGTCATAAATTCCAAGATTTACTAGGGAAAGAGTAGAGTTCTATGGTGAAAATACCTGAAGTGCTACTCCCTGAGGTAGCACTTCTAATCTTTTTCATCAACTCTGTGAGATACACGGACAGTTCCTTCTGCCTCCCAGTGCCCAACTTATCACCACATTGTTGACAACTGTCCGCCTTTGCTGGGTTATCCTCTTAGGTGGTGGAGAAGACTTAGGTTTTGGAGCAAATGGAACACTGTTATGAGCAGAAAAGCCCATCTTGTTCTTTCATTTACCTTTACCCTCCTCTACCCAGCTTTGTGGGTTTATTCTTTTGGTTTTTCTGAACCCATCCTGCTCGTATTGCATGAAGTGCAGGATTATCACTTTCTTTGCACGATTCTTCATGCAGCTTAATGCATGTGCAATGTAGTCACTATCACGTGTCTACCCCCATGCCCCGTGCATATTGAAATTCTGCACGAAGCTGGTAGAAATCCTTGTTGAGTAGAGACTAAGATAAGAATCACTGCAGAATTTTGACCAACTGGTATGACCGAGTATCGCTCCCAAGTTGTCAATGTAGCCCTTCGCTCTAAGAACGTGGGAGCTAACTGATTGACCTTCCTCCTGCTTGCAAGTGTGAAATTCTCTTACAGTCTGCAAAAGTTCCTGTTCAGCTTGTTTGGAAAACATGCTATTAGTCCTGGATCATGTCATAGCACCAAGATGAAGCAAGATTTCGAAGGATACTAGGTCCAAGTCATCGAAGAGTACAACAACTTCCTTTGCCCTGTAACCCTATGCAACGTGAGCTTCAAGGTCCTGAGGAGGGATTTGCTCTCCAGGTTGTGCAACTGGTGCAGCAGGAATAGGATGCTCAAGGTAATTTTCCTTGTCTTCAGTTGAAAGTACCAAACGTAGTTGTCTGTACCAATCAATGAAGTTGGGTCTCTAGTGAGTTTTTGTTTCTTAAAGAAACTCCCTGTGAAATCCGCGATAATTTCCGACTTAGGTAATCATACAACTAATAAAAGTTCAAACAATTAGTATTTTCGATAATTAAATTCAAAAAAGAATTAACTACCCAATTAAATGTACTATTAAGACTAAGATCCAACTTGCAGATCCCACTTATATACCCAAGTTCCGACCATGATGTAAACAAGTGTTGGCAAGAGGTAAGCGTCGATGCGTTAAATTGCATATTTATAAATGCAACTCTTAGAATTTATGATACTGTTTGTCAAACATTAAGTCAGCTTGATAATAATGTTAAGAGCAGTTTAGTGAACATCTAATATCCTCTGGTCCGGGTCTGACAAAGAGACTCCCGAGATTAAGTCGACCAAACGAGAACTGTGTGAAAAAAGCGTCAAAGTCTGAACTCAGTAGACGAAATTTCCACCATGGGTTGGTTAAGGTACCAGGGTCAGACCAAAGAGACTTCAAAACCAATTGCACGTGTTCTACGATTGGGTGGCATAGACTTAAAAATTTTCTAGGGGTATTCACATAAATGTGTCAAAACGTGTACAAAGAAGCATGTAAACATCTATGTAACACTTGTTTAAAAACTTGTAAATAATGACACGGATAGTGACAGTTCCATGTTCACGTAACTCCAATCGAACTACGCGAAAGAAGCGGAGAAAAAGGTCAGCGCGAAGCGTATTGAAAAACCTATATCTTTAGGGAATTACGTAAAAACAACCCGCCTTAAACATCTCTTAGTAGTCTGGTTCTAGTGGATGGAGCCAGACTTCGCCATGAGTCCCGAGGCGTCCAGTTTTTAATATTCAATGAAAAACAATTTCCTTGTATGTTTAGTCTTATTAATTTTTACAAAAACATTTTTCCACGAATCAAATGTTTGGTCACTATGAGCGTGGCATTTAAGCGTGTAAAATTAATAGACACATTTACTTCATCTTTTATCCATATGGCCATATTAAAAATTCGGCGCGTAAACATTTTATACATTTAATAATCATGCATACAAAGATTCAGTAATCAATAAGATGACATTAAGCATCATGTAAAACAAAGTAAAATTCGAGTTCTCACAGCGAGTCTTCCCCAAATGGAGAACCATATAGACCCTCACTAGGTTTCTTTTCAGCTAAAGTGCCTGAGATCGCCCCATTCATCACTAATTGTGATGTGAGTGGTCTTATATGCCGAATAGGCAATTAATTAAAAGGATCATACAAGCTAAATTAACCAATCTTAATTTTCTTAACCTATTATAAACCTTTAATATTTTCAAGATCAATATCCTACTTATTTTTATTTATTATGGCAAGAATCTAAATATTGTTTTCAATTTTTTCGTAGTAAAAACATAATAAAATATTAAACGCAGCATAACATAGAACTTTTGTTTTATAATTAAAGGCATGTAAACTAGGCATATATTGTAAAACAAATTGTGTAACATCATAAAGCTAAAACGAGGTGTCTACTTGATGCCACTGTTTGATTTAAATACCTAGGTAACTAGTTTATGCCACGAGTACGCAGCGGATTGGAGGACCTAGTATTATGCATAATGTTAACACAAATAAAAAGGTAAATAGAGACGCTCACCTTTGTTGTTAATTTGATCAATAAAACAAAACAAGAATTTGAAAATAATTGCCTCTACTCCTACGTTGCTCACGAGATCAATACAAACACGTCAACCGAACACGTTAAGAGCAATGCTAGGCTTAACCTTCACTAACGAACAACCTTTGTATTTTAATATCCCTATTATACCACGCAAGACCCTGATAGTAACTAAATATCATTTGCAAACCGAATTAGGGTTTATTAGACCCTAATACAATCGAATAACCAGTAGACCCGAAATCAACAACCCGAAGATCCTAGTTAGGGTTTGATCTTCGAAGCATGTACTTCTCTAAAGTGACGAGCAAGCTGAGGTACAAGAACTGAAAACCTTAAGATAGTTTATGATGAACTTCGGCTTGAATTGAATCAACCGAAAACCAAACAAATCGCCTAAGGTTTTATTTGAACTTTGGCTGGAAAAATAAACAAAAGAAAAAGAGATTCGATTATTGAGTTTTGTAATTTTGAGAGCTTATGTGCGTAAAGGAATGACTATGGGTAGAGGGGTTATATATACACCCTATATATCCCTAGCCTAATCAACAAGGATACAATCCTAGTCCCATCAACAACTCTCCGTATCTTTGTTACCAAATAGAAACGAAACACTCCCCCTCAATTCCTCATAGAATCCGGCATACTCCTCTAGTGTGCCCTTTGTGATTCGGGATAGTCTAATTCTATCTAGCCCATGTGTAAATTATATAAAACGTGATGTATAAACGAGTTCTCCGAGTATTAACGTTGGTAGCCCCCAATAGGCCACACTTAATATTCCGTAAAAACGTATTCGTGCTTACGACTACCATAATCCAACAATTACCGTGTACATTCACAGGTGGACCGCGGTATATGTACTCTCATTATTTGGATGCTCTCACCATTTACCAAGTTCTTGGAAACCCGCAGTTTTTATTACTTTTACTTGCAACGTTAACTGGCCAGAAATTAAAAGATGTATAGAAGATTTCCCAGGGTTGACACCCGCTGATAGAGCAAACGTTGTTGTTCGCGTATTCGAGCAAAAAGTTCATGACTTTTGTGATTTTCTATAGCATAGCCGACGCTTTGGTATCGTAACAGGATGTGAGTAGCATTTGTGTTTTATTTTATTTAAATACATACATTTCCGTTACATCAAAATCAACTATCCATATTTATTCTTGCTTACTTGATTTGTAACTTTTTCTGTTCTCTCCTTTTTTTTAAACAAATTTGTATACTATAGAATTCCAGAAACGTGGATTACCAAATTGTCATACGCTCCTTTAGGTTAAGCAGAAGATTGAAGATGCTCAAGAAGTTGATGAATATATTTTTGCTGAATTGCCAAATCAAGAAGAAGATCCAGAAGGCTATAAGGTTGTTTCAGAGATGATGGTTCACGGCCTATGTGGTTTGATTAATGAAGACGCGGTATGTATGAAAGAGGGGCGTTGCAACAAAAACTTTCCAAAAATATACAATAACCAAACTTTTTTTGACAAAAAAGGTCATGTTCATTATCGGAGAAGAGAGGATAATGTCTACGCTACTCGAAGGGGTGTTGATTTAGACAACAGCTATATCGTCCCATATAATCGCGATCTATGTCTTACTTTTCAAGCCCACATAAATGTTGAATATTAGAGCATGCTTATAAAATATCTATTCAAATATATCTCAAAAGGAACAGACAAAAATTTTGCAAAAGTTACAAGACCGACAGGCGATTCCTAACAAGCAGTCGAAGATACGCACCAACGTGTTGACGAGATTCAGAACTTCATAGATGGGCGCTACATCTGTCCACACGAAGCTTGCTGGCGTATATTCAAGTTTAATATTCATAACAGACACCCGTCAGTTCAAATATTGTTTGTCCATGAAGAAAATATGCAGCCGCTCACTTTTAGAGATTCTCAATCTTTGGAATCAATTGTTGATGATGAGAAAAAGAAAAAAACCACACTTACAGATGGCCGCCACTTATCCTATATAGATTTTCCCAAACATTACGTATGGTATCCTCAACAAAAAATATGGTCACCAAGGCAGAGAAAGGATAAAGGTTCTATTGGCCGTCTGGTCTATGTACATCCTGCTTCCGAAGAATTGTTCTATCTTCGAATGCTTCTTTGTCATCAACAAGGTTGCAAAACATTTAAAGATATTCGAACAGTTAACAAGGTGATCTACGACACATACCGCGCTGCATGTGAAGCTTTAGGTCTCCTAGGTGATGATAAAGAATGGCACACCGCCTTAGAAGAAGCGGCATTCTCATCTACATCTACTGAACTACGCAACCTATTTGTTCAGATCCTTATTTTTTGTGAAGTAGCTGCTCCAAAAAGGTTATGGGACACGTATTGGCGAAAGAAGTCGGACGACATTCCAAAAATAATGTCCAAAACACATCGTATTCCGAACCTCCACATTAATGATCCAGAATTACAAGCTAAAGTTTTGTACGAACTAGAAGTCATTATGAAAGGTTATTCAAAAACAGTTCAGATTTTGGTCTGCCCAAACTTTCACCACAATTATTGGAGCAATTAAAAAACAAAGAATTGATGGAAGAAAAGAGCTACGACAGAATTGAATTAGCAAAGGAGGTTGATGTATTGAAGCCTTAATTAAACGCAGGCCAAAGGCGGATATATGATTGGATAACCGATTCCACTGCCAAAGAACAACAAGAACTTATATTTGTGTATGGTCATGGAGGTACAGGAAAGACTTTTCTCTGGAAAGTGCTAATCAGTGCTGTCCGCTGATTGGTAGTTTTACACACGAAAAATATATATAAAATATAATACTTTTAAAAGAGAAATTAAGAAAATTACCAAGTTACCCTTGATAAAAATTCACTCTCAAAAATATATATAATATAATATAAAATACGTATGTTTGACCGGGCAAGTATGATCACCCGGGTCGTTTCCCCAACGACTAGTGAAATTGAAACCACGTTTTAAGTTCGGATC
>BQNB010189438.1:0-11870 GCA_026074375.1 Tanacetum coccineum | reverse complement strand
GCGATGATACATTGGAAGTCAATAATTGAAGAGTCAACACTTAAGATTTAGGGTCTTATTACATTATGGGGATAAATTGTTATAAACCGGAATCTTTATTTAGATTGTTGAACAATTTGAAGCCATGGGCTTATGTTACAAACGAGTATTTTGTTAATCCAATGTATCTTTTTCAAACGACACGTTTAGTGGTCGTTCTCATATCTTGTGCTATTGATCCGAAAATGTAACGCCCTCGGATATTCAACATTCCGCTGCGTACTCAGATTTGAGGGTGTTACAGATTGGTATCAGAGCCAAGGTTATAGAGAACCAGGTCAAAAGTCTTGTCTGGACTATAACCATTTTCAAACACTTGATTTACAAACGGGGTTTGTATGGGACATACACACATTACTTGTTGCATCAAATTTATGTGCTTACATGACATGCATTGTTTTAGCATTAGTAGGGTACTAAGTGCTTACATGATCGATATACGTGTATATAAATGATATTACGTATATTACTATAAGACTTTTATAATTTAAGCTTACAGACATATCATACCGATTTTTCCTATAAGTAATACTTATATAAGTTATTTTTGCTTTTGCAGCAGTCATGTCTTCTGCTTCATCAGCTGTCACATACACTTCTGTCTACACCGACTCTGAGCCCGGCAGAGCCTTCTAGGGAGCCGATGATGAGGAGATACCTGAGGGAGGTATCCCACGGGTCATCGTATTAGGATACGACGGACTCCCGATACAGCCAGTAGCCCCACCATCACCGGATTACATACCAGGCCCAGAGGACCCACAGACACCGCCAGTTCTTCAGGACGAGGATGAGCATGAGTTTCCGGCTGAGGAGCGGCCATTACCTCCTGTTGATTCACCTACTGCTAAGTCACCCGAACATGTTACTGAGTCGGATCCTGAGGAGGATCCAGAGGAGTACGAGGATGATGAGACAGAGGATGGTCCGGTTGACTATCCTATGGATGGGGGAGATGATGGAGATGATGATGACGGCGATTCATCTAGGGATGACGCCAATGATGAGGATGAGGATGACGAGGAGGAGGAGGAGCACATAGCTCCGGCCAACTCTACTATTGTTGTACCTGTTGATGAGCCTGCTTTCCCACATGAGGGAACAGAGCCTGTTATACCACCACCCTCCACTGACATTACTATTGAGGCTAGGATTACCGTCCGGCCTCAGACTTCCATATCCCTTGCACCAGAGGCAGAGGTTGAGAGACTTCTGACCATGACTACTCCATCACCATCACCACCTATCTCACTATCACCACCCTCTGCAGGAGAGCGCCTTGCTAGGTGCATGGCCCCACCTGCACATTTTCCACCTTTACTACCATCATCTGGTTGTCCAACCCAAATCCAGACACTCAGGTTAGCATCCACTCAGGCTCTCATTGATGCAGTTACTGCCGCATTACCATCACCACCACTACCACCATCTCTATACATACCACCACCTGTTGACCGTAGGGATGACATTCCCGAGTCTGAGCAGCCTCCCCGCAAGAGGTTGTATTTGTCCACACTAGGATTCCAGATCACCAGGATGCTTCTGGGGATGCCGACAGTCACATCTAGTGATTATGTTATTGTATCTTGCTAGGTCATTGTACAGGCATGTTAAGTATTAGGGGTTTTCCCCGCTAGCATAGCCTTAGATCTTTTGTATTATATTATGTGTACTCCGACAACTATTTCATGTAAAATTTTCAAAGTTATGAGTGAAATGGATGTGTTACTTTGTACTATATACCTCTCTTGTGTTGATTATCTCATCTATACATTATTATATTCTGTCATATAACCTCATGTTTTGTCTTTTATGATCTAGACAAATCATGGCACCTACAACCAGAAGAGGACCAAATACCCCTGTTAACAACACCAACCCAAACAACATGACTCCAGAATCCATCCAAGCAATGATTGACCAAGCTCTTTTGCGAAACTCCACCAATGGAGATGGAAGCCACAGTTCGCACGGGGATAACCGAAGGAACGTGCAAACTGCGCGCCCTTGTTTTTACGCTGACTTCATGAAGTGTCAACCTTTGAACTTCAAGGGGACTGAAGGCGTGGTCGGTTTAACTCGGTGGATTGAAAAGATGGAGTCAGTTTTCAATATCAGTGGTTGTGCTATTGAGAATCAAGTAAAGTTTGCCACCTGCACTCTGTTAGGTGCTGCTTTGACTTGGTGGAATGGTCAGATAAGAACCTTAGGTCCTGAGGCATATGCAATGACTTGGGAAGTACTCAAGAAAAAGATGACGGACAAGTATTGTCCGCAGGGTGAAATCAAGAAATTAGAAATTGAGCTGTGGAACCTAAAGGTCAAGGGAAACGATGTTCCAGCATACACTGAACGTTTCCAAGAGTTAACCCTGATATGTACCAAGTTTGTTGCCAATGAAACCGAGAAGGTTGACAAGTACATCAGTGGACTTCCTGACAACATTTATGGGAACGTCAAGTCTGCCAGACCCAAGACGTTGGATGAGACTATTGAGTTGGCCAATGACTTGATGGATCAGAAACTCCGCACCTACGCAGAAAGGCAGTCTGACAACAAAAGGAAGGCTGATGATTCATCCAGAAACAACCATGGTCACCAACAGCAACCCTTCAAGAGGCAGAATGTCGCCAAGGTCTACAATATGGGGACAGGCGAAAGGAAGCCTTATGGGGGATCTCTGCCCAAATGCACCAAGTGCCATCTTCACCACAATGGCCCGTGCACCCAGAGGTGCCACAAGTGCAACAAAATAGGGCACTTTGCTCGCGATTGCAGGAATACTGGTAACACAAATGTTGCTAACACTCAGAAGGGCAATGGGGCAGCTCCCAAAGGAAATGGTTGTTTTGAGTGTGGAGCACCAGGACATTTCAAGAGAGATTGTCCGAAGCTGAAGAATAAAGATGGAGGAAATGGGAATGCACAAGGCTGGGTTTATGCAGTTGGGAATGCAGAAAAGAGGGGAAATGCACCGGGAAACCCTGATGCCGTATGTCGATCACAGGAGTACGTTCCTCTTAAATAACAATATGCATCTAATCTTTTCGGACAACTTTGGTCGCTTTAATAGATAGTAAGTTTTTTATATCCACTGCATTTAGTTCCTGAATATAACATCGCCAACTTCATTAGAAAATTGTTATGATGTCGAATTAGCTGATGGGAAATTAGTCGAGATAGACACAATTATACGAGGTTGCACCTTAAATTTCTTAGGCCATCCGTTCAACATAGATCTAATGCCCGTAGAACACAAAGCATGGGTAGTTTCGACGTATTTATAAGTATATGGATTCGGGCTTGGAGAAGATGTCACGCTGTTGATCGTGGCGATGAGAAACTTGTTCAAGTTCCCCTACGGGAGTGAACTTTGACTTTTTGCGGGCTACGGAAAGTTCCTTTAGCAACGGGAGAGAATCCGGTTGATTGACAGTTTACTCTCATGTTCAATAGCTCAAGAGTACCATGGCCAAAGGATGCCAGGGTTTTTAGCACAGATATCCGTCAAGAGAGGAGAGACCGAGTCGGAAGAAAAACAGATTAAAGGACGTGTCCAATCGTCCCGAGATTTTCCTGAAGTATTTACGAGGACTGCTAGGTCTACTTCTCCAGCCTCGGACCAGTGAATTCCAAATCGACTTAATTCAGGAGCCGCGCCCATAGGCTCGACACTTCATATTCGATTGGCCCCACTCGAAATGAAGAATTATCAAGAACAATTTACAAGAATTTCTGACAAGGGATTCATAAGGCCATAGTTCCTCACTCTTGGGGTGACACCGGTTTTACTTAGTCAAAAGAAGGTACGGGTATTCAGGATGTGCATCGACGTACCGCGAGTTAAATAAACTAACAGTTAAAGAATCGTTATCCACTCCCGTTGGATCGACGATTTGTTGATCAACTTTAAGGATCCAGATTTATTCGAAGATAGATCTGATGTTCGGATATCAACCAGCTTTTTAGAGTACGAGAATAAGACATTCCAAAGGACGGCATTTGAACTCGGTATGGCCATTACGTGAGTTCCAGGCCTTTATCTATCTTATGCCCATTACGGACTGACAAACTCACCTGCAGTTATTCATGGACCTCATGAAGCCGACTGTGTTTTTGCAAACCTTACTTGGGTAGTTCGTAATTGTCCTTCATCTGATGACATACTTATTTATTCAAAAGACTAATGAGAGCATGAGAACACCTTTATAAACAATTTTGGAATTGCTTAAGAAAGAAGAAAGTTGTACTGCAAAGTTCAAAATGTGAATTTTGGATTCCGAAGGTACAATTTCTCGGACATGTCATTGATAGTAGAGGCATACATGTGGACCCGGCCAAGATAGAGTCTATCAAGGATTGGGCATCTCCCAAGACACCAACGGAGATCCGCCAATTTATATGGTCTTTGCTGGTTACTATCGAAGGTTCATTGAAGGATTTTCGAAGATTGCTAAGTCAATGACGAAACTTACTCAGAAAGGAATCAAGTTCGACTGGGGAGAAAAGGAAGAGAACGCTTTTCAGTTAATAAAGCAGAAGCTGATGCAGCTACCCCAATTCTGGCTTTCTTTACCTGAGGGAGCGAGACTTGTGGTTCTATTGTTGATGCCGTTCACACAAGGGCACTCAACCCTCCCACCTCATTTTAGGTGCTTGTGCTAATTGCAGAGAGAGAAGTGATTGCCTATGGATTTCCGCAGTTAAAGTTCACGAGAAGAACTACACCACTCATGATTTAGAACTTGGGTCGGTAGTGTTTGCCCTAAAGATATGGAGACACTATCTATACGGAACCAGATGCACCGTGTTCACCGACCATAAAAGCCTACAACACATTTCTCGATCAGAATGAGCATTAACATGAGGCTAACGCCGTTGGCTAGGAATACTGATGTGACTTACGACTGTGATATGTTATATCCAGGGAAAGCAAACGTAGTGGCCGATGCGCTGGGAGCCGTATAAAGAAACGGATTAAGCCATTTGCACGGGTTTCGGCCTTGTCTATGACGATTGGTTTGGATCTCCCCAAACGAATATTGAAGCTCAGAATCGTAATGCCCAGAAACCGAGAATCTCGTGAATGACGATGTACGGCGGTATAATCGAAGGGATGTATCCAAGAAAAATTGGCAACCGCGTGTCGATGGAACACTATGCTGTACACAGAGGAGTTGGATACATTGCTTTGGAGACTATGATAATATTGATTTTGCCGAATCACACAAGTCAAAATATTCATCCATCCCGATTCCGAAAAGATATGTACCAAGATGTGAAGAATTTATTTTGGTGAGCCAAACATGTAGGCTGACATCGCCACGTATGTCTAGCAAATGCTGACATGTGCATAGGGTCAAGTGTTGGGAAATACAAGTCAAAAAGGTTCAACTGTATTGCTAAATGAAAGATCAATAGTAATGTAAATAGAAAGTCAATGTACTGCCAGTCAAAGATTCGAAGTACTGCCGAGGGATTATAGGAACTATAAGTTTAAACGGTTGTTTTAGGATTTTTTCTTGTACAGTATTAGTGATATGTATCAATTACCTTTCTGTGCATTTTTACTAATCTCTAATTTAGTGTTTATGATTATACAAGGGACTGTACATCTACTAGAGGTTTATCCTTATGTTTATAAATGGATATCTGAGGAAGATGTTAAGATATAGAACATACATAGAAAAGCACGAGTTAAGAATTATTAGTATTGATCAGGGATCCTGCAAGTTAGCAGTATTCAAAAGGTTAATAAAAGAAATCGTTTTGATGAAACTATTGTGCTGTTCTTCTTAAATACTGCCAAACTAGATTCGCATAGTTGACTTATAACAGTGTTTCATTAAGGTAATATCGAACCTACAAGTGGTATCAGAGCCTGTGGTAGATGACCTCTGATCAGAAGGATTCATCATTCCGAACTATCGACCTTAAACTCCACAAAAAAGATGTCTGAAGCTGAACCTATCCCTCCTGCCTCATCTGTCACCACCCTTCTTGATGATTGGAGCATAGAGATTGATGCAGACCATGTGGATCTTGGACAAGATGGACTTGGAGTTTTTGACTGGAGCGAAGAAGCTGATAATGCACCAATTGCTCTTGCTTTGATGGCTACAAGCTCAACCGATTCTTCTAACTCAAAGGTACCTTACTGTTCAAAATGTAGTAAATCTTATAAAAAGTTGCTTGAAAACTATCAAACTGAAAGAGATAATTTTCAAAGGGCTAGGTCTGAAATTCTAGGATATCAAATGAGCTTTTAGAGTCATATAGAAGTCATGCTTAAAATAAACACATGAAAAGAATGAATTTGCATGGGGTGATAAGTATGTTCAGAGGGAAGATGTACGTAAAGCATTAAGGGATTTGTAAACTAGAAGAAAACAAAAGGAATTAGATCAAGTCTTAAAAGTAAAGAGATGATTTCGAAGTAAAAACTTGGAAAAATGGACAAATGCTTCATGATACTTCAAAATGAACGTCCTAAAACAAAACCAAAGATATTTGTCTGATAAATCATGTATAGGATTTTGGCGGTTGAGTTATTAGTGTATCTTGTATGGAAAGGTGACAAATTCATCTGGGATGAAACCTAGACAAATCTTTTGTATGAAATTCAAAAGAGAATAAGGCATACAAAAGGCAGTACTCCACCCACAGGTTCAATTATTCCACTAGTGCAAATGTCTCTTTTACAGGGTAATGGATGAACCTTGATATTTAGGAATAACGGTCAATAATCAAGAGAAAATAAAGTATAGTCAACCAGAAATTGATAGAATAAAAGTCGTAATCTGAAGATTGGGTTTGGATAGTGATGAATGATAAGGACTGTTTTAAACTCTTCAGAAACTCAAAAGAAAAACTGTTTTTGAACTCAGAATATTAGTGAAACAATCTTTTAAAAACATGGTCACCTAGAGTCAAACAGGTTGTTGGTCAAGGCTCTAGGAAAAAGGGTCTTGGGACAACGGGGGTAAATTATGGTTTTGTAGGTTACAGTCCTTTAATCACTTCTAATCAAGGATTGTAGATTTACATGAAAGAAAATTTAAACGAAACCCAAACCCATAAACCTAAGAGAATGCAGGGTTCACAGGGACACAAGACCAGTCTGGACAACATCATTAGGTGTGAACTCATAGTAACTTCTCAGGGAAGGAAACTCTAGGTACCCTCACCAAAAGAGGTCTTTTATCCCATCAGCAGTACTTACAAGGGAAGGGTTGAAAAGTACTGCCAGACCAAAATACTGTAATTGTAGCTTTTCCTTAAGACCAAAAATGACACAAACAGTACCTTCAAAAAGGACTGCTAATGTGTTTTATCAAGGTACTGCTCGACCTAGAGTACCACAAGCAGTACTTTCACGAAGTACTGGTAGACCTTATTATCCAAGGATGGATAATAGGAAGACTAAGCATCTCAAGATATTCCCATCATCAAGGTTCTTCTACCACAGGACTCCTTTATAGAACACTAAGACCCAAAGAAAATTGTGAAATCGATCTGGGTTAAGAAAGGAAGTACTGTTGAATCACAAGCAGTACTTCCACAAAATGTGAGTATCAAAAGGAGTGCAATGATAACTTCAAAACAAACATGGAGACAAAACAGGGGTTATCTAGATTCTGTGAATAGGGATAATGGATCTTACATACTCAAGCAATTTGAGTATGTAACTCCATTAGGGGTATCCAAGTCAGTTATGACTTGGGTCCCTAAAAGAGTCTAATTCTTTAACTTGTTTGTACAGGGCAATCCAGAAGAGGATCTCAAGGATTACGCTATTATTGATAGTGGTTGCTCTGGAAGTATGACAGGAGACAAGAACAAACTCTCAGATTTCAAGGATTACAAAGGCTAATTAATATGGTCAAGGTTCAACTCTTTGGTAGTCAATATTGGTATGATGAACCCATAGCTACGTTTAAGGGGAGGATTGCTTGTAAAGTATGGACTTTGAAAGAAGATTTGATGCTATTCTTAAGGGGAGGTATAAAGTCAAAGATGATTGACTTTTTAAGTGATGATGAACTGTGAAGAAATCAGACTGAATGGGAAATCATAAGTTGAAGATGAGAGTGAGATAGCCATTACTTTGATACATCTGTTCAT
Organism: Tanacetum coccineum; assembly: GCA_026074375.1. Lineage (NCBI taxonomy): Eukaryota > Viridiplantae > Streptophyta > Magnoliopsida > Asterales > Asteraceae > Tanacetum > Tanacetum coccineum. Next base: position 3,707 of record BQNB010189438.1, on the reverse strand, counting down.
CTTGTGGACAACTGAAGATGGTGACAATTCTTAAACAACTGGTATGTTTTATCAAAATTTTCTTTATATATATCTTACTTTGATAAACAGACTTAACTGTGAACAAAGCAGTACTTTGTTTAAAGTACTGCTAGTGTAAAACAAACAGTACCTTGATGAAGGTATACTGCTTAATTAAAAGGTGTGTTTTTGAAATTATTGTAAAGATTTGAGTGTGCAAAAAGATTTAAGGACACAGATATTTGAATGTCAAATTGTTTTAGGGATTTGAGTGTTGGTTAACACCAACACAGCATAATGGTTATTCAATTCACCATGTTTACAAACATTAAGAATTTGACTAGTCCAAATCAAACAGTTTTGGTAAAGACCTCTCAAATCTGTTGATGGTTGACAATTTACAAAAATTGTTATGGTGTCAATACACCATGGTATTTACTGAAATTATTGGCTACTCCAAGCAAACGGCTTTTTGGTAAGAGAATCAAATCCTGTTGATAGTTTGGCTTTAATAGCTTTGCTAAAACTTATGTGGGTCCTAAATCACCACTGTTTTATTACTAGAGAGTTGACTAGTCCTGAGCAATCGGTACAGGTAAAGATAATCAAATACGATCTTGGTTATAATGACTTCAAAAGTCATATAGTATTCAACACACTATGATTGAATGTTCTGAGTGATTGAAGTGGTTTTCAGTTTCATCATGGATTAATACCTTTTTACGGTACCAAAGAATACCTGACTAGCCAATGAGTGAATGGTACTTGGTAAAGGTCTATCAAATCCATTCATGTTGCTGAAAGAATGTTGCTGGAGAAGAACAATATGTTTGATGGCAAAGACAAGATTTTTGAAGAAGTGTGTTATGATTCAAGATTAAGAGGATTCATTTCAAGATGCATCAAACAGATGTGTACAAGATACCTGCTAAAGAAAAAAAAATAACAAAAAAAAAACATAACATTTACCCATAGTATTTATATATTATGAAATTAAAAGATTGAAGGCAAGTACTGCTTAAATTACAAGACAGACTGATGCTTAATAAAGAAGACCAACTATCAAGAAACTTGAAGTCAAGCAAGTAGAATTCAAGTTAGGGGAGGATTGTTGGGAAATACAAGTCAAAAGGTCAATTGTACTACTAATGATAAGATCAAAGTACATGCTATAATAGAAAGTCAAAGTACTGCCAGTCAAGATCGAAATCGTATGCCCGAGGGATATTAGGAACTATAAAGTTTAAACGGTTGTTTTAGCATTTATCTTGTAACAGTTATTAGTGATAAGTATCAATTAGTGTTTATGATATACAAGGACTGTACACCTACTAGTGGTTATCCTTATGTCTATAAAAGGATCCCTAGGAAGGCATTAGAGACACAGATAACAAAAACACACAAGTCATTAGTATTGTATTTAGGGATCTGCAACTTAGGCAGATTCAAAGGTTTATAATAGAAATCGTTTGAGAAACTATTGAGTGTTCTTCTTGATATTGTTAACTAGTTTCCGCATAGTTAACAATATTATATCAGTGTTTCATTGCTACTAACTTGGATTTATTCAAGGAGGTAACATCCTTTACAGGTTAAAGGGTTAGTATACTAAAGGAATATCGATCCTACAAGTGGTATCAGAGCAACTATCAAGAAACTTGTAAAGTTATGAAGACACTATCTATATGGAACCAGATGCATCGTGTTCACCGACCATAAAAGTCTACAACACATTCTCGATCAGAAGGAGCTTAACATAAAGCAACGCCATTGGCTAAAATTGTTAAGTGATTACGATTGCGACATTCGTTATCATCCAGGGAAGGCAAACGTAGTGGCCGATGCGTTGAGCCGTAAGGAACGGATTGAGCCATTACGGGTTCGAGCCTTAGTTATGACAATTAGCTTGGATCTTCCTAAACGAATACTAGAAGCTCAGATCGAAGCCTATAAACCAGAGAACCTCGTGAATGAAGACGTAGGCGGTATAATCCGAAGGGATATACCCAAGGAAAGATTGGAACCACGTGCCGATGGATCCTTATGTTTATACGGCAGGAGTTGGGTACCTTGCTATGGAGACTTAAGATCCATGATTATGTATAAATCCCACAAGTTGAAATATTCTATCCATCCCGGTTCGGAAAAGATGTATCAAGACATGAAAAAGATATATTGGTAGCCTAATATGAAGGCAGACATCGCCACATATGTTAGCAAATGCCTGACATATGCAAGGGTCAAGGCCAAACATCAAAGGCCGTCAGGATTGTTAGTATAACCTGAGATACCCGAATGGAAGTAGGATAACGTCATGATGGATTTTATCACCAAGCTTCCTATGTCGTCGCAAGGTTTTGACACCATCTGGGTGATTGTGGATCGACTTACAAAATCTGCTTACTTCTTGCCAATAAGGGAGAATGATCCATTGGACAAGTTGGCAATGTTGTACATGAACATGACAGTGGCAAGACACGGGATACCTGCCTCAATTATCTGTGATCGTGATGGAAGATTTACTTCAAATTTCTGGAGATCATTTCAGAAAGCTTTGGGTACAGATATCAGTATGAGCACTGCGTATCATCTAGAAACTGACAGCCAGAGCGAGAGAACCATTCAAACCCTCGAGGACATGCTACGTGCTTGCGTGATTGATTTTAGCAAGGGCTGGGTTAAACATTACCATTGGCCGAGTTTTCATACAATAACAGTTATCACACTAGCATAAAGGCCGCCCCTTATGAGGCAATGTATGGTCGAAAATGTCGATCATCGGTGTGTTGGGCCAAGGTTGGGGAAGCCCAACTGACGGGTCCGGAATTGATCCAAGAAACAACGGAAAAGATCGTCCTGATCAAGCAAAGGATGCAAGCAGCTCAGGATCGACAAAAGAGCTACGCCGATCGGAAACAAAAGCCGATGGAGTTCGAGGTTGGGGACAGAGTTATCCTTAAGGTCTCGCCTTGGAAAGGGGTTGTACGGTTCGGTAAGCGAGGCAAGCTGAATCTGAGATATGTCGGACCTTTCAGGGTGTTAGCAAAAGTAGGGAAGGTTGCCTACAGGCTGGAACTTCCTCAAGAGTTGAGCAGAGTTCACCATACTTTCCGTGTGTCTAATCTGAAGAAATGTTACGCCGACAAACCATTAGTCATGTCGTTAGAAGGAATTCATGTTGACGATAAGCTCCAATTTATGGAAGAGCCCGTTGAAATTATGGAACGGGAGATCAAACGATTGAAGTGAAGCCGGATACCATTAGTTAAGGTTCGCTGGAACTCTAGGCATGGCCCTGAGTTCACCTGGGAATGTGAGGATTCGTTCAAAAAGAAATACCCACATCTCTTCACAAACCGGGCTTCGTCATCTACTACAAGGTCTTAAGCTTTGAGGACAAAGCTTTTTTAACAGGTGGAGACTGTAACATTTCTTATTTTCATGTCATTGTATGACGAAATCGTACACTTGTGGAAGCAACACGTACAATGCTGATATTCTCAAAAGAACCAATGTTTCTATGGGCAGAAGCTGTAGCTACTGCTTGTTACACCTAGAACTGATCCCTCATTCATACTTGTCACAACAAGACCCCTTATGAGCTTGTACATGATAAGAAGCCTGATCTTACGTTTCTCTGAGTATTTGGTGCACTGTGCTATCGTATAAATGATAGCGAAGATCTAGGAAAATTTCTACCCAAAGCT
>BQNB010189437.1:0-11871 GCA_026074375.1 Tanacetum coccineum | reverse complement strand
TAATGGTCGTTTTATAGTGGCAAAAAGTCTCTTTTAGATCGCCGGAGAGAGAAAAAGCTGATAGTGACTAGCCTTATCTAATATGTGAACAAATAAGAAAGTGTTTTGCTATTACATGTCATTAACCCTTAACTAAACTACAACATGACACAAAACAACAGGTAAAACCACTTATCACCATTTAAGTATGCAAATTCATCTTCAACCAAGGAAACATGTGCTTGCCTGAAGTCGACTTGACGGCGTAACCACTGAATGGAAGAACATGAAGATGCAACATCTAAAATGTATAAACTCGAAAGAAGCAAACCCGAGCACCAAACTTACCGAACACCTCGTGGAAGACATTAAATACAGCTGAATTGAAATAGTCAACTTACATTCATACCCGTGTTGCAACCTAAAACGTGTGGAGGAATCACGGATCTGAAGTTGGAGGTTTGCCGCAGCAACAAAGGAGACAAAATCGTGGTCATAAAAACCAGAAATTGATCAAAATGACGCAATCCAATGAAGTGGTGGGTCAACGGGATGCAACAATGGTAATCGAGGAAGCGGACATGTCGAAGCTAAACCCGTTGTTGAGGTCAAAAAGCAAACCAAAATGAAAACGTGTCTAGGGAATTGTGGGTCGGTTATAAAAAAGGCTAGTGTATAAAATTCCTCTATTTTCTAGATTTGATCGCGAGTCAGCAACATCTTTCGTAATTTGTAACCATCATGTGACCTCGTTTCAACATTTAAATTTTTTCTTCTAGGTATATTTACTAATTCATTTTCATTTACATCAGCAAATTTTTTTGCCTTTCAAAATTTAGATATAATAATAATATGGCAACTATGAATGAAATTTTAAGTATTTGGCAACATAAAATAATGGTCATGCGTATATCAGCAATATTACGAAGGAAATATCATACAAATCAGTAACGTAACGTTTGGTATGCATGAATCAAGGCTGGAATGGAATGAAGCATTACGGTGAAATGAAAATATTTTGTTTGTTTTGAGTTTTGTAATAGAATGGTTCATTGATTGGTTCATTCTATTACGTCTGTAACCACCAATTTCATTACATAGTCACCCTCTAGTATTTTTTCATTCCATTACGACATGAAATCATATTTTGTTATATTTCATTTATTTCATTCATTTCCAACATTAATTGCCTCATACCAAACAACATACGTGAATGTTATATTCCATTCTAACATGACAACCAAATAGGTCAATGAAACAGTAATGACTCATTCAATTACTATGTTCATTTCCTTACACCATCGATTACATTCCTTTACTAGTTCATTACGTCTAACCAAATACACCCTAATTCTCATTAATAAAGAACCGTAAACAAAACAAATTACCAGAAATTAACATTACTGCTTATACGTTTCTTATAGGCGTAATGCACCTTCACCGAATAAGAACATCAGCCAAATATACCACCCATCTAATTCCGCTCAGAATTTCTTGAAATTCAAAAATCATGGCAACCTTTTCAGCAACCATACCATTAAATAAAACCCTAAAACACCCATATATAAAACTCAAGATCACAAAAACGATGCGATAAACTAAACCACAACATAACGTAATTTAAATTCATCTAAACAAGAAGACCAAAAGTTAAACACAAACATACACCTACATTCATAGTCATGCAATCCACATTACCAATCTTTATTTGCAAAATTAAATTTTGCAAACACCTAAACATTATCTCTTTCAACAAACATTTTAAGATTTAATAAACACTCTAAAGCAGTATTGCAAAAATCGACCTAGGCGGCCGATTAATCAGCGCCTAGGCGCTAGGCGGGGATTTACCATCTTGATTTTCACTAATCGGACTTACTAATCGGTTTTTGTCAAAAATCGGTCAACATACCGATTGATCGGATAAAAACCGGCCAAATTAGACAAAATTGGTTAAATGGGCCAACTCAATTACGGATAATAATCGGCCAAATAGGGGATAAATCGGTCAAATCGGTCATAAATCGGTTAAATCGTGAATATCGGGCATATATTTAAAAAATTTATATAAAAAGTCCAATCTGATTAATCCCCGATTAAACCTCGCCTAACCGATTAATCGCTAGGCAGTACCCAGCCGCCCAACTGGGTACTGCCTAGTCGCAAAAATATAAAAAAAACCAAAAAGCTAAAAATATAGCGACCAGCATAAAACCGAGTCACTAGCTTGTAAATAAAAGCTCTGATATCACATCTCTTGAATGCCTAATGATGATGAAAAATCGATAGTAAAAGGTTTGGTGAAGCTTTGAATCTGTGTTACATAAAGGTTGGTGAAAAAACCCTCAAAACTAATATTTTAAAAAAGAAAAAAAGAAAAATCAAACGACGTCGTTCTATTTAAATGCACTTTCAAAGGAGATATGGCATCCTTAAAAGGCAGCGTTTCACCCCTAAACGGTAGTGTTTGGCCCAAGCAAACATTTTCCAACCCAAACTTAAACGACATCGTTTTGACCTTAAAAGCGATCATTTGCTTCACTATCGAGGGTAGTAGGCATTTTTATATTTTATGTCGTATGGTGTATTTGGTTTGGTTTAATTATTCGCATAAAACACTTTAGACCATAAACTCGCTTTGTCATTTAATATAGGATTAATTTTATATATCAACCTACTTTAAATATTAATTTCATATATACTTAAAGTATAACCATTAAATGCATATTGTACAATATTTTTAATGCATGCCTAGGTAAATATGAATTTTCCTACTTTGATGAACGAAGATATGAAACTGCCCTTTTAATATATTTGAAATCAAGTGGGCACTATTGGTTGTACGATATGTAGTTTTATTTGTATTGCTTAAACTTATAATAAACAATATCTTAGTTCATTTAATTAAGGGAACGTCATCTTTATATTATATGAGGCATGCAGACCCATGCGTTGCACATGTGTTGTATCTAATTGTTGATTTCATACGGTTTTTATGAGTTGGGGAGGAGTAAGTATGATGGTGCATTTAATTTTTAACAAACATTGGTGTGAGTTAATTGTTATGCGTGGATTTAAGGTTTTATACTATACTTGTTTTCTTGTATGTATGATGCCTCAATGACTGAGATAACATTGATTGTACATGTGTTAGCATCAAATTATACAATAAAGTCAGGGGCAAGATTTGACAACATTGTTTAAGGAACTCTGAACTGCAAAGACAACAACATAGGTTTGGTTTGGGAATAAAGCATTACGAAGATATATTAAGGCTGGTAAGGCAAGCTGTTAATACTTGTTGGTTTGCCATAACTTGAATGAAGTGTGAGGAAACCCTTTATAAGCTCGAACCCGATGACACTGCTGGAGGGGTATGCAAACACTTACGTTTTTGCAAGAAGTGCTCACCATCTGAGCTTCATCATCACTGCAATCCTAGTCACACTTACCCTTTATTTATCCTACAACTTAACAATGGGCCTAATTTATGTTTATTAATGCTAATTCTATAATTTGGCAACTATTGTTAATTAAAATACTATTGCAAGACAACAAAACTAAACACGCAAACCCTATAACTTGAAAGAACATATAGAAATGTAAGTTTCATATTGACCTACAAAAGCAAATAGACAAAAAGCATTTTGGCGACAAAACTTAAGAAAAAGAAGTTGCGAGATATTGAGGAACCAACTTGCAATTACTTGAATTTTAGTCGTAACTATAGGTTTCTCTTTCTTATCTATGTCGATAAATCAATGACTTTCTTCTACCATTCTTACTACTATCGAGTTGTGTAGCTTAAAGTGTATCTCGAGTAGGTGTGCTTAATAAGGTCACTACTCCCAGAAAGCGACTAAAGTCTAATCCTAAAAGAAAAATTAGGACCAAGTATTAAGGGGTGCAGTATGATTCTCAGAACTACAGTATTTAGTTTTAGAATGGTTCACATATTGAAATACACATATGATATCGGTTTCAAACAAATTTAGAGAAACAAACAAAAATCTAGATTAATTGAAAGTCGAATGTCTTTGTGTGATGGTGGGCTAAAATCCCCTGGATCGATCAACCAAAAGATCATAGATGATGGTTAAAAAAACAAAAGGGAATGCATCATTTACGTGTTCCATTTGGCGTCATACTTGCATCAATTACGGATATCGTTGTTTAAGCAATTTCCAAACAACTTTTCACTTATTCAGCTATTCGCAGACTCTACATGACATGTATTTCACGTCTGATATATTAACATTAAATATAGATGAAACTTTAAAAACCATGGTTGTTAAATGCTAAAACTCAATCTATCAAAATGTATTTGCGCTATTAGACATCATATAGGTTATAAATGTAACTGGATGAATGAAAACTACCTTAAGGAAACATACATAGGTTATGAAAGAGTGTACAATTAACAGATTCTTAAATCTATTTTAAATGGAAAATAAGCAACAATACTGTTTTAAAGGAGTAGCAGCCTTCTCGCTTTACCTACGCCGCCGTAGTTAACCACATTAACAACATAAAAGGACAAAGAAACATACTTGAAGTCTCGTCTTCACAACGACCTTGTGCAAAGTGTTTGGTTCTACTTGTTAGGTTCTAGAAAAGTGTTTATGTAGTATATTGGATATCATAACATAAGCATGGATGATTGGGTTGGATAATTATCTAGAGAGAGAAAGTGAGATTTCTAGTGAGAGAAAATGCAATAGCATGAAATGTGATAACAAAAACAACCAACCCCTTCCCATGGTTGAAAAGGGGTTTATATATAAGTGTTTGTAAGCTCTATGGGCTTGGGTATGGGCTTACACTTGGGTAAAAGACCCGGCCCAATACTGAGAGCCATACGCTTACTTTCTAACTACGAGCTATGCTATGCTAAACGATAGACGGGGGTGACCAAGTCTTTTTCATAATCCTAACAGTCTCCCATTAAGGGAGGTCTCCCCATAAAATACAATTCGAATAATAGCATTCTAGTTCTTCGACCTTCTGTCTGTAGCTCGTAGTCTTTGATTCTTCATTCATTGAGATTGGTTCGTAGCTTAGTATATACTTATATAGCAACCCTAATACAGATCCTAACCGAATGCCCTTGACCAAGGCAAAAGCATCCATTATAAATCTCTTGATCATCCTTGTTGAGTAGTATTGCCTTCATGTGACGTTGTGACCTTCGGACCTGCATGCTCACACTTTTCTTGATCATGACATTACTTATCAGAGTAGCGGAAGCTGTGTTGTAGGTCTTTCGGTTGTTATGGTGTCTTTGATTGAAAAAAACACATTAAGTGTGAGCATAGGGCTGTGAATTGACTCCACTGGAACGAGGTATCTCCATTTCCACCATAACTTGATCCTGTAATAAAACAGTATAGCATAAAGCATTGGAACGAATTTGGCTTGTACTTCGCCCGAGTCTGGTTGGATTGACCTCCAGATCCCGTTGATGGACCGACCTGTGATACAGTAAGATTCATCTTAACCCATCTCCTTGACAGGATTTCCAGTTTAAGTATCGGATCATCTGATGTGTAACCATCAAAGTCTCCATACTTGCCTGTTCTCTGTATCGGAACGTCTCAAAGCAGACAACACGATAAGAGTGAATCGGTTAGTTACTATCTTACCGATTAAAGAGAAAATTTGATTTGAAAATCAATCGACGTGTCGTTTGAGAAAGTATTTTGTGACACATCGAGAGTGTTTGATAGCATAAAATCAAATTTCATTAGAAACACATTTGTTTTGAAAGAAGTTCACAATCGATGTGCTAGAAAATCAGTTGTTGAGCACATCGAGAGGTTTTCCAAAATGATTCGTCAATTCACAACCTGGAACAAGTTTGATTCACAAAGAATCGCACCATCGTTGCTTTCCATTTGTCACAAGTTTAATCCATAGTGGATCTCACATGTCACCTACCAAGAGCTTGTTTGATGTTGGCTCTAGAAGGATTTCCATCTTCATTGTGAGTACTATTCCGTATCACCTCGATGTTCTGGCAATACCAAACAGGAATAATCGAAGGACTCTAAAATCTTTACTTGTTGTACACCGTGTGTGAGAAAACAAGCTCAATATGGAATAAGTGTCATAACGAGACTTTGGATGATTTCAAGGCTCTAGACTCAATAGTGCATTTTTGGTTTTTAGTGGTCGGAGGCTGGAGCAGACTGTTCCCTTTTCAATATCGACTAACTCGGAGTGAGAAAGACGATAGAATTGTATTGATCTCCGTGAGAAATGAAACAAGAATCCTTTGAGGGATCTTGAGTAGCTAGGGAGGGTTTTGTGCAGCGTATCACTGGGTCCATGATACTTGTCTTCAATGTCAGCAATCAACCAAGTAATTCTGACAGCATATGTATCGACTCCGTTTCTGTTCTGCCATAATGTTTAAGGAGGGCTGCTTTCTTTTCACCCTTATCTTAATCATTTCTTTTCCTATCTTTAACCCCATCAGAGCTTACCGACGACTTCATACTAGTACCTAGAATTGTTGGGTTATTCCAGTTACTGAGCTCTATCAATCAGTCTGCACTATTCCCCTTATTCTCACTAACCTCCTTGTTGTAATCATACCTAAGGACTTCTACACTAACTAGTGGGTTGTCCCTGGGTAGATTCCCTCCGGTTCGGCGGATCGTGGACGAGTTACCTAACCTTACATCACTTATAAGCTCCTGATACGTTTGATTACAGGGTCGGTCTTAGGTATTTTCCACGATAGCATCATATACCTTTCACAAATCCCCTTTAATATGTGCATTCGATATTCCAAAAAAGGTTTAGCACATATGAGGAGCCTACACTATGGAGTTTAAAAGGTTCATTTTATATTAGATTTTCATAATTAATCACATTTTCTCCCCCGAAGCAAAATTCAAACCGTTTATATTTTGGGTCTCAATTGATTTAAGTTAGGAAAATTTGGGAGAAAGTGTGTCAGGTTTATATAATCCGAAGATACAAGCCTAAGTTACAGTTTTAGTCACTACATAATAATGTACATATTACAACAACATATAATTATACACCACCCCCTCATTCGGGGTCTCTTTCAGTAACCGGTAGTCGCCTTCTCGAATCCGTCCACCAACAAAGCTCTTCAGATTCCGGAAGATACGTCGTGTCTTTAGCCGTTTCTGGATAGCGAACATGAACTCCTTGCTTCTGACAACGTCTTTCTTCGTCCAAAATCTTGTATTCATCCCTGGATTTGTCCTGTTGACTCTGAACTCTTTGACTCGGTAGTCCAACGCTTCATCGATCTGTTGTAGAGTACCATCACTGAACTTGTGGATCTCATTGAACCTCATAATCATCTGCACCCCGTATCTGTCTCTGAATGTAACTGCCCTTGGAGAGTCTATGACTGTGTAGTCATGCTTGAACTCAAATCCGGTGGCATCCCATCGAGGTTTGGTGAGATTTAACTGCGTCTGGTAACTCTCAATCCCCAGCTAAAAGTCTTCTACGCATTGTCGGATAACCAAGTTTCTTGTCCAGAGGTTGACCGCAGTAGTGAGAACCTTTTTATCATCGGGAGAAAGATGGTTCAAGTGACCTTGAAGATTTAACAAGTACAGATCTTCAAAGTCACTAGGGTACATATATTTGAAATCCCTTTCCGCGATGACATATTCTTTGAGATCAGCTCGACGAAGGATGATCTTCTTCATGTAATTGTACCCATACAGTGAGAAGACTTCGATTCGGACGACACTTAAGATACACATGTGAGTTTGGACGGCTCTGCGGTCTCCTTCAAAAGAGAATCTGTCAATGTAGAATCATTGTCTTTGAAACCACCAGTGAGAGATTCCATACATCGCAGTGATGTCATACTTGCACTCCTCTTTCCACATCCAGAATTTGATCAGGTACCAGTTGCTCTAAGCCGACATCTGGATAGAAAGCCGCCTTCATCTTTGAGATAAACAAGGCTGGTCTGCCAATCTTGCGACCGTATCGAAGATACTCCAGATCTTTGTTGAATAAGAAGTCAGATTGGATGGTAAGATGACATGGTTTCACCACCAGTGGAATTTGGCTTGCTAACTTGTACCTTTAGAATTCCATCTCCACTTTATCGGTGAGAAAGCATTGTGGCATTCTTCCAATCTGGAAACTAGATGATGAACTACATCGATGAAGACTTTCGTCAATTCATATGGCAGGGGCCTTCCATGTCTTAGGAGTGAGTTCAGAGATTCCTTGTCGTTTACAATACTAATCTATAAATGTCGCGATATTATCGGTCTGAGCAAGTGATGAGTTCTCTGGTGGAGGTACATAAGTAGTCTTCAGAGCAGAGGCCCAGTTGTTAGTTAGTACAGGCAAATCAGATGACGATATGGTCCAGGCAGGTTCTGAAGTAGCAGGTCGATCTTCATGAAGGTTTTCCACCAACTCTGCTCAAGTTGACTGTAGGAATATAGATCACGTCCTAACCTCTTCACCACTAAATTAAGCATTTCATTGTAGTGGTTTCCATCATCCCATATAAAGATCATCAGAAACGTGTAATTGAAGGCTTAATCCCGGGTGGTCATCCGTGTGTCCAAGCAAGTATTCAGCAAAAGCAGCGTCTTTGAAGAACTTGGGGCCGCGGTGCTTGTTGACTGACCTCCCTGATGAGTAGATGAGGACGGAGGTGGTGGAGGAGGAGCTTGAGCAGAATCGGAGGCTCCGGTTGTGCCAGAAGCCCCTGATGCGCCTGACGGTGGTGGAGGAGGAGGTGGTGGTGAAGGTGCGACCCCAGCGGAAGTCTTCTTGGAGAATCCTTGCTTTACATTTTCTTCTTAGTTTCCTCCTGAGCCTTATCAACATCAAAGTCCTCACATTCATCACGACGGATGGAGTCCTGCAGTGCTTCATTACTACTCGGTGGTCAGCATGTCCTTTGTCATAGTTTTCCTCCAACATGCGATGGCGCAAATTTTCCTTCATGAGCATAACTAGGAGATCCTTGAAGCGAGCACGAAGAGGAGCTCTCATTGCATGCTTTACTGATGAGATAACCACCTCCTTAACTGATTCATTAATCTTTTCGGTCCAAATCTCCTATGAATCAAAAAACCCACCGTCTGCTCTGTGATCATTTTGGGTAAGTCCATAGTTTCCAACTTATTGATCCTGCTCCCCTGCTTGCCTAAACGTGCTTCCAGAGCTTGATTTTCTTCTACTAGATTCATGATAAGCTCTTCAAGTTCACCCATACGTTTGATGATGATGGGATCTGACAGACCTTGTTGTGGTTGAGGTGGTAGTGGAAGAGTTGTTGTTGTTGTTGATGAGGTTGCGGTTTTTGGAGGGTTTGGTAATGGCCAATGAACATTGGGAGAATCGGGTCTAGGCACGGGACCGATCACCGGTGACGTCATAGGAGGGATGACAGAGGTGTCTTGCTAAATAGTGACGGACACCATTGATTCAGCCTTAGTGTCTGCTGTCATTTTCTCATTATTGGCTTCCGACGGTTTATCATCAATGAATTGATCGCCATAGCTGAAGTCCTTGGTTAGGTGTTGGAGAGAAGACAACGTCCCTGTAGAGCTGACAGGTTCTTCTGGAATCATCATCTGTTCATCCACTGTCAGCTTGAGATTTCACTTGAACTTCAGGTTATGCAGTGGCTGTGAATCCCTTCATCCATAAGCCAGGTTGTGGTTGACTAGTGCATCCATGATCTCAACATCCGAGTGTTCAAGGTTTGTCCAGCAGAAAACAAGGAGTTGGTAATGGTTGAGATTCAGCAACATCAGCAGTGGATTGGTCAAGCCTGACCTTCATCTAGTTACCAGGGTCTGGTCCATCCTGGGCCTTCGTCTTGAGCCCCAACTTCTCTAACCACTGAAGGCATTTCTTCATCAGACTCCGTGTCACTGCCAGATAATCCAAGTTTTTTTGAGATATCACTTTGGATAAAAGTGAATTTCTTAACTAGACGGAAAATACTTTACTATACTATAATTGATTTCCTCCTTATTATTACGTATTTATATATTATATATCTTACGTGTATAAAAAGGACGAATCAGTTTTTGTCAAAGACTGATTGTGAGTTTTAATACACAATAAAATATACTATATTCCAAAAGAGTAATTAAGAACTTTCTTAAAGTCTCCTTTAAGAAAAGCTCACTCTAAAAGATATATATAATATATAATACATATATTTAACTGGGTAGAATGATCACCCGGGTCGTTTCCCTAATGACTTGTGAAATTGAAACCTTGCTTTAGCTTGGATTATGATTTGAATGAGAGAAAAGATATTTTTGAGTATCTATAACTACTAAATAAAAGCAACAATTAAAATGAACAATTAAAAGCAATTAAACACTTAAACAATTAACGGGAAACAAATAAAACGCGACAATTAAGCAAGTAAGTCGAAATTAAACTTTAAAATTGCAAACTATATTTCTAAACCTGAAATAAGACAAAAGAAAATTTCAACAAAAAAAAATATTTGTTTGATAATTTTTGAATTTATTATGAATTAAAAACTAATTTAATTTAATTAAATCCTAGTAAATAGCAAATTAAGTCCTAAAAATTAAGAAAAATGATTTTTAAACTTAGAAAAGTCTAAAATAACATAAAAACTCAGAAAACTATTTTTAACTATTTTTAAAATTAAATTCCTATTTTTAAAATTAAAAATAAAGGCTTAAAAATGAAAATTAAAATCTAAAAGTGTTGAAAATGATTTTTCTGAATGTAAACCTAAAAGTACTTTTTATAAAACTAAAAACTATTTTTTTGAATTTTTATAAAACTTTTTTCAATTTTTTATGACTTTTCAAAAATTTAAACCTTAGAAAAATGATTAAAAATAATCTATTAAATGAAAAATTCTCAAAAATTCAGGGAAAGACCTAAATGCTACAAAGAACAAGTGAAAAATAAAAAGGGACCCCTAGCTTATCTAATAAGCTGGGGAAAAAGCTATAAAGGCTACGGCTTTTAATAAAAGCTAAAAGGAAAATGAGTATAAGAATTTAATATAGAGATATGCTAACGGATGAGCTAATGATGCATGGCGGTAAGTGTGTGTGTTTGCATACTAGAGGTCTTGGGTTCGAGGTTGGCAGACACCCCTTTTTGCATTTTTTTTTATTTTCACTTTTTGCAAAAACTAAAAGTTGGAACTTATAAAGGATACAATTATAAGCACTTTTAATAAAAGGAGCTTAAGCTCAAACTCAAAAATAAGCTCTTAAAAGCTTTTGAAAGAAACTGTCAACAGGAAGTGAGCTTTTGAGCTCACTTTTGCCTATTTTTACTAAAACACTTGCACAAACTTCAATATAAGCTCAAATTCAAAAGTAAAAGTTGTTCTAGAATCCCTATGAGACGCAGAAGCTTAATCTAAAAAGCTACTTAGGCTAAAATCTCTACAAGTCTTCTAAATCTAGGATTGAAAACAGCTTACTCAGGTATAAAACTCAAAAAGCTCAAAATCAAGCTAAGCTAAAAAAACTCATAAAGCTACTACTGAAACTAAGCTTTAGGAAACTTACTTTACCACTAATAAGCTTTCATTATCAATTATAAAATTGAGCCTAACAAGCTTAAAATCTAAATTTATAATCCAAAATTTACTTACTACTGTTTTTGACTTTTTGAGGCTTTTATGAACTTTTTGACAGCAAATGTAACTAAGAGAATAAGCTAAGAAATAGAAAACAAGTTTAAAACTAAATTAACCTATATGAAATCTAAACACCTACTGAATTTAAAAGCTAAATTCCTAAAAATACTAGCTTAAATGAAAGATTAAAAAGACAGCAGTACTAACTAAGGTTAGTACTGCTGATGCTATTTGACAAGAAGTAAAACACAAATGCAGGTTACCTTAGTGGTTAT
>BQNB010189435.1:0-11871 GCA_026074375.1 Tanacetum coccineum | reverse complement strand
TTAAATGTGTATGGGTATATATATATATTTAGATATTTTCTAAAAATATCTAACTATATATAGATATTTTCTTATTAGAAAATATCTAGTTATTCAAAATTCTCATAAATCTAATTTTCTTTTCTATCTCTTTTCTCTCAACTCTCTCTCAATTTCGAGTTTCTCTCTCTCTCTAGTTTCTTGATTCGTGGTTCGGGTTATGAAGTGAAGCATTTAATCGGGAACCTACAGTTCCATTGGTTTCTATGACCCTGACCCCCGTTATTAGCAGCAACGTGGTTTGGACGGTTTCCTCCCGGTCCTTGTGCTCTATTCAATCTAGAACATGCTGGCTTGAGATGGTCGGTACTACCACATTCGTGGCATGCTCCACGAGCATGGTAGGAGTTGCAAGTGGTACACTTGGGCCAAGTACCCCCATTCTCTCTTCCTACAGGGTTTGCGGTTGTAGTAAAAGAATTTCCAGTCCTAGTCCTCTTATTATCATCCCTACCATTCTTATCCTTGCTAGGTTCTCCCATATTTCCTCTTTTCTCAACCTTCTTAATTGATCCATTCATAACAGCCTTATTGGTCAGTGCACCAGAAATCTGCACAGCCTTCTGGATAGTCTTTGGCTCTGTTGCTACCACCATCCCACGGATCTGTAGAGCAAGGAGGGTTAGAGAAAATGATTCCATGACATACTAACAGCAACTTCCTAGCTTCGCGTACTGATTTGGGAGTTCCACCACGTTAAAGCCTTACCCGCAAATGAACCAGTAGCGTATTTCACTTTTTGGTCAATATTACAACCACCCATATCCTGCATGGACTCAATTTTCTCAATCCATTAGGTAAGAACTACAACACCTCCCTTACCATCATATTCCTTAGGGTTACAAGCTAAGAACTCATTATATGAACAACCTACCCGGTTGCCATTCACTAACACATTCCTAACATTCTCTTGAACATTCTCATTAACCGCATTATCATTTTGATTTCCAACATTCCCTTGGTTACCAACCTGAGCTAAAATGGCGGGTATAAGGTTCTGCAATTGTTGGGCAATGATTGTCGAGAGGTTGGGTGCTCCTCCTACACCCCCATTGACTCCCTCTACATTCCTATTGACTCCCTCTACATTCCCATTAGCTCCCAACCCCTGGCTATTCCCTTGACCATTTAATTAGTCAACACACTCATCATTACCTACCCTAGGTCCTCTACCCCTCCCACCTCTACTAACTCGTTCACCCGTTCCTCCTCCTCGTGATTCGGCAACAGGCCGGCCAGCACTTCGGGTCCTCATCCTTGGCGGTATTATCTACACGAGGGAGAACATGGGCAACGTTAGGTAGGTAAGAAGACTAACATATATATAAAATATCTTACTATATATTTATAATTATACATAATACCCCCTTATGGTGTCAACATCAATTTGCGTAAACAGTATTACCAAGTATGAGTAAGTTGTGATACTTTTGTAACTATATTGGCCACCGTATTTATATCCACATCCTTTCCCAGTCGTACTCAATATCAAGCTCATACATCTCAATGACTGACATAACTAAAGCACCAAACCGCTAACACGTAAAAGCAAGCAAAAGCGGAACACTGCGCGCATAGATCCTATACGCAACTAAATAACGGATCTTAGGTTATAGTCTATGCCAACCCACCTAGTTCTCTATAACCTTAGCTCTGATACCAATCTGTCAAACCTCGACAATGGCAGAAACTCAGGAATGCAACATAATGATCAATCATAACACAAGATACAATATAGAGAAAACTACAATGCATAAACTTCAAGTGTTACGAAGACCATCCATCCTGAACAAACTCGAGTGATGTCCTAAATCATAACTAAATCCAAAATCTCTTACAAATCCGAATGCCCACACAAGGATCCAAATCCAAACTTAAACCGAAACTTTCAAATACTAAGAACCAAACAAATAAACAAGCAAGGCTTCACATGAAAAATCCACATGGGATATTCCTAAGCCTGCTATCACATATCACCAACTATTCATCTTTTACTTCACCAGAAAATGATACTCGAAAACGTCAACAATAATGATGGTAAGCTCGTAGCTTTTACCTTAAACCCAAAAGTTGTGCCAATAACTCAAAACAGTGGACAAAAGTGCAATATAATAGTGAATATATGAGAATCACCCATGACTTAGCACCCTCGCTAATCATGTAAACTCGACCTAGCTTACCCGCTAGTCGAACCATGCCCTAGCATCACCGCTAGTCAGGTAGCAAATATGTCACTTACGCACCTAAAAGGCCTACTAGCTGGAGCACTATATTAGGACAGGACCCAAACCCTTGTATGCCAAACACAGTACATGCAAGTAAAACCAAAACCCTTGTCGTGCCAAACACAGTACAAAGCACATAATTGTCCTAAAAACAAAACCATGTTTCACACAGTTCAACAAAAAACAGTTCAAAACACATTTGAGTATCATTTTCCCCCAACGGAAAAACAGTAGAAAAATGGGGCTACGAGAACTCACCTCAAGCAAGTCTTTAGCAACCAAATCTCAATCACAAAAGCTAATGCAACGACGTCCGCGCACGACCTAGTCTAGTTAATGTCCCATTTTAATCATTCATTTCCAAAACAGTCTTCACGTTTGATGCATAGGGGTTAGACGCGTTGTACAATTACCCTTAACAGTTTAGTGGTGTGATGGTTGACGTCTCATCTCAAAATATCTTATCAATCCGATATCTCAACGATACATACTTATACTATTTAAAGAAAATAGATAAGTAATATAAGTAAATATTTATAATAAATAATTATATATATATATATATATATATATATATATATATATATATATATATATATATATCTCGATAAGTCCATTCGGCAACCTTAGTTACCGTAAAAATAATCATAATGTGGTTGAAAATGAAACGTTTACTCATAATAAACATATTAGAGAAGTTTCGAGAAAAATTATATTTTTCGTCTTTTAGTGAATTTATTAAAATAATAAAATAATATTTTATTATTTAAAACCAAAAATCACGTTCTTAAGTAAAATTTTCTAAGTATAAACTTTTACGAAATTTCGACATGACCCGTACGTTTATATAACGTTTTCCAAGGTTTCAAACCTTAATTTAAAACACTTTTCACAATTTTGACACTTTCCGACAAAATTCCAAAAAAAAAAAAGAATATAAAAAAAAAATTAAATGAAGGAAAATAAAAAAAATTTTCTTAAACAAAATCTCAATCCGCAACGTTTATCAAAGTGTTTTTCCCCAAAACAACGTTCAATAATATTTTATAAACTCATTTCACTTTCCAAAAGTCCGACAAACTATTAAAAACGACTAAATAAAGCTTATTGGGCTTTAAGGCCCAATAAGGGTCCATTAAGGTATTTATACGTCCAAAATACGATCCAAGCCCAAAACCAAGGCCCATTTATATACATAAGCTCATACTAATAAGTAGAAAATAACCCGGACCACAATAAGCCAACAAATAAGCCACGACTTATTTGTGCTTAATGGGCCGCGAGCCCAAAAGCTCCAAAAACTAGTCCATAAGCTTTAAAATAAGCTTAATAAGCTACGATACATATTCGGTTAACACCGTAAGCCACAAAAATAGTCCGCGAATATACGCAATATAAAGCAAATAACCAAAAACACATCCCTTGTGTTTCCTAAATAAGCCGCGAGCATATAAGCTCAAAATAAGCCACGAAAAGCCCACAAAATAAGCTATACAAGCTACTATACAAAATAAGCTATCTAGCAATATATGTTTTTCAACCATCACGACCACAATATCAAAACTACAAAACCCTCTTTGTTTCTTTTTTTATTCGACGCAACCAAACACCCCCTTTTATTCGTTTCGTTTTCAAAAATCGATTTTTACGACGATCAACTTGTACAACTAACATCTATGCATCAATATAAACTCAAAAGGACAAACGAAATTTAGATTTAGAAACTTACAAGAAAAGTCTTCAAAATATAGATTTCGACACGAACCGGACAACCCAAACGTTGTTTAAATGAATACCCAAATACTCGTATCAACCCGGAATATCACGTTCTTGATCAAAGTTGGAAAATTTATGGTGTTTGGTTGTGGTGTGGTGGCGGACGAACAACACACACACACTAGTGTGTTTTATTTTTTTGAAAATGAAATGGATAAGAAGAATGTTGGTAATGGGAATATATTTGTACAAGTGGGGAACATCTTAGCAAAAAAAATGGCATCCTTGTCTCCTATGAGACTTGAACCCACGCCTAGGAATCCTAGGGGGTTCATCTCCTTTCTTTTTGTGTCGGGTTCATTTAAAACTCGTAAAACTCGATCGTAAAATATTTTCCAAAGTTAATTAGTATTTTTATTCACTTTAAAAATACTTTTCCAATAACCTAGAGTATTTACACGATATATTTACACCACATACTCTCCAAAATCTCTTCTGGACATTAACGGACGTGTCGGGACTCGTTTTTCGGCATTTCTCAAATTTCACGGGTCAACCACCCGGAACTTAACTAACATAATAATAACCTCTAAAAAGGACTATTATTCACCATAAACCATAAATTACCACAATTCTCATAAAATCACCACCGTCAACACGGTACAAAATCTGAATAAACTGACAAACGTCAAATAGTCAAAGGACTAAAAATGAAATATTCAGAACACAAAAGGAGCGAAGGTTACATTCTACCCCCCTTAAAAGAGTTTTGACCCCGAAATTCAACTACTATCATCACTAAACAAATGCGGATACTTCAATTTCATCTGGTCCTCATGTTCCCACGTGAATTCAGGTCCACGTTTCGAATTTCACCGAACCTTGACAATGGCACTTCTACTCCGCTTCAACTTCTTAAACTCTTTCTCTAATATCTCCATAGGTTCTTCCATAAAATTTAACTTAGCATCAACTTGGATCTCATCCAAGGGCACTTGCAGTGTTGGATCAGCCAAACACTTCTTAAGGTTCGACACGTGGAACGTGTCATGAACACCATCTAACTCCTCAGGCAAATCGAACCTGTAGGCTATGAGGCCTACTTTTTCAAGAATCTCAAAAGGTCCAACAAATCTAGGTGCTAGTTTCCCTTTCTTCCCAAAGCGTACCACTCATTTTCAAGGCAACACTTTGAGCAAAACATAGTTACCCACACTAAACTCTAGAGGTTTCCTCCTCTTATTATCATAACTTTTCTGACGATCACGCGCAGCCTTAAGTCTATCCTTAATCTGCGAGATCTTCTTAGTGGTCTCATGTACCAACTCAGGTCCTATCAACTGACCTTATCCTATGAGACTTGAAGCCACGCCTAGGAATCCTAGGGGGTTCATCTCCTTTCTTTTTGTGTCGGGTTTATTTAAAACTCGTAAAACCCGATCGTAAAATATTTTCCAAAGTTAAATAGTATTTTTATTCACTTTAAAAATACTTTTCCAATAACCTAGACTATTTACACGATATATTTACATCACAAACTTTCCAATATCTCTTCTGGACATTAACGGACGCGTCGGGACTTGTTTTTCGGCATTTCCCAAATTTCACATGTCAACCACCTAGAACTTAACTAACATAATAATAACCTCTAAAAAGGACTATTATTCACCATAAACCATAAATTACCACAATTCTCATAAAATCATCACCGTCAACACGGTACAAAATCTGAATAAACTGACAAACGTCAAATAGTCAAAGGACTAAAAATGAAATATTCATAACACAAAAGGAGCGAAAGTTACATATTAACATGGGACTCTGATACTCGAAGGATACCGATATGTCTCTAACAGCATATTCAGACGCAGATCATGCGGGGTGTCAGGACACTAGACGCAGTACATCAGGAAGCGCTCAATTCTTAGGTGATAAACTTGTTAGCTGGTCTTCCAAGAAGCAAAAGAGCACTGCGATTTCGAGTACAGAGGCTGAATATATTGCCTTATCTGGGTGTTGTGCTCAAATCCTATGGATGCGATCACAGCTAACAGACTACGGGTTTACATTCAATAAGATTCCTCTGTACTGCGACAACAAAAGTGCGATTGCTCTATGCTGCAACAACGTTCAACACTCTAGAGCCAAGCACATTGATGTACGCTACCATTTTATAAAGGAGCAAGTGGAGAATGGAATAGTGGAACTATACTTTGTTCGGACGGAATATCAACTGGCTGACATCTTCACCAAACCGTTGCCAAGAGAAAGATTCAACTTCTTGATCGAAAAGCTTGGTATGAGAAGCATGTCTCCGGAAACGCTAAAACGTCTGACAGAGGAGGAAGACGAGTAATGGTGGTAACTCGTGAAATATCCTGTGTATTATATGTATATAAGAAAAGAAGAAATCATTTTATATAAATTTTTCAAAAAGAAAATATAAAAATATAAAACCATAAAAGAAAATATAAAAATATAAAAATATAAAAGAAAATTAAAAAAATATAAAAAAATCAGAAAAATACAAAAATATGACATGTTTTCTAGAATCGGTAATATTTACAGCCTTAGAAATTCCATTCAATAATGGCACAAAGCTGTAAATAAAGTTCGAATAGAAAATATGTCATATGGCTTGCTATTATTTCAGATAGCAACCCGATCATCATCTTAAAGGCAAGTATTTCAAAAAGAAAACTTGGCCTAACAACGGGAAATTCATTTTTCTCGGGAATGAATTACTTCATATTCATTCAAAGGCTTGTGTTTACTTTGCAACACAACCCGTGCTTCCTATATCAAATAAGTGTACGTGTCAGTGCATTTATTTATGTAAACGAGAGAAATCTTGTTTTTAATGGTGTTGTTTTAAGAAAAATAATTAAAAATATCAGTTTCTCATCTGAAAAGATTTTTAAAAGAAGTTTCTATCACTCAAACAATGTCTACAACTCTTTAAATAGAAAACGGGACATTATTTGAGGGGGAGAAATAGTCAAATTCTTTCAAAAATGATCTTTTAAAAAGTCATCGCGGAATAATATGGAAAAAGGTTTATCAATAACGGATTATCAATTAAAGGGGAGTTAATGTATTTTTAACTCAATTGTTCTTAAAATGTTATTGGATTTAATCTTTAGGGACTAAATGGTAGAATTGTGGACTTAAAATCTAAGCTACAAAGTTGAGGGACTTAATATGACATTTCTAGAACTAGTTTAGACTTAACACTAAGTTTAAAGGAAAATAGAATGTGTTATAAACAACAAGGACCAGTCTTGCCATTTATGAAACTTAGCCGGTTAACACAAACACAAACACATTTCGCTCTCACTTTCACAAAACCAAACACACACATTTCTCTCTAACACATTTCGCTCCCTTTATATTCAAAAATTTAAACGTGGTTTTAAGGCAAAAGATTCATACCTACTCGTTCATAACTCATTCCTCATCATCTAGGTAAAACTAATTAACTTAAAACTCCTTTTATCACTCGAAATCAGTTAAAAACGGTTTAGGGTTCATAATTTAAAAGTTTAGATTTTTGTTAAATTAGTTGAGGGGTTTTACTCATTAGGGTGCGTTTTAGATGTGTGTGAAACAGTTTTGAAGATATCTTAACCATTTGAGAGATTCATTAATTTTTGTGAGTCGAATAAAGCAAAACTTGTATAGCTTGTGTGAATAGTTGTGGGTTTGTGTTTAGATACCTTAAATGAGTCTTGTTATGTTATTAGAACAATGCTACGCTTCCTTTGAGCTCTTTTACTTAGAAAATGTGATTCTTAGGTGCGTTTGGTTGAAAATTGTATAAGTTTGCTCGTTTGGTGGATAAAGAGTGTTTGTAAACTGATCTATGCCCCCTAAGTGCTTAGAATTTGTCCTAAATGGTTCTTAACATGTTGTGCCATGAGTTTTCTCCCTATGTGTGCTCGAATTTTGTTTAGCATGCTTAAAGTGTTGTTTAAATCAAGTGATAAGTGTTTCTGTAATATTATTGATAGATATGTGATGATTGTTAGAAGTGCTTTCAAGCTTTTAATTGGTAAAACCTAAGTTAGGCATCTTTAAATGAAGCGAAACATGTTACGTTTGAATAAAGCGAAACATGTTGTGCTGGAATGAAGCGAAACATGTTTTCTAAGCAAAACATGTTCCACTCATTCCAAGCTAAACATGTTCCATTTATTCTAAGCGAAATATGTAAAACAGATATAAGCGAAACATGTAACTCTTACTTCAAGCGAAACATGTTAAATAGTTTTCAAGCGAAACATGACAGGTTACAATCCAAGCGAAATATGAAAAAATATAAAAGGAAACTCTGCCCAAATTTTTTAAAATTTATGTAATACTTGGTGTCATAACTTGCTTTGCTTGAATGTTCATTTGCTGCTCTCTAATTGAATGTGTGTCCTAAGTTCTCTTGGAAATGTCATGTTGACTACTTTGAGTTGACTTTTGACTATTGACCTTAGTTGACTTATTCATTGAGTGTAGTAATTCTGTCATGTTTGCATGAAACCTAATCATAGATCTATCATATCATCAAAGGATAACCAGACTAAATCAGTAAAAAATATATGTTGTATATATAAACTGTAGTGTTTAATTCTTAAGCAGAATCATGAATCCTCAAGAAAAACAACAAGTTTTTGCTCATGATGATAAATGGGTTCCATTCACTGAGAGAGTTAAGATTAGCTCTACCAATGTCAGACTGGAAACCACAGTTCCACATAAGGAAGAGACATTTCAAGTGGTCATTGATTTTATCAAGAACTCTAAGTGTTTCAAGGCTTTCACTATCTTTGAAGATGTCCTAGAAATCTTTATGCAGCAGTTTTGGTATTCTATCAAGAAGGTTCAAGGCACAAATTCGTATGAATTCCTCTTAGCCAACAAGAAGTGTGTGGTCAATGCTGATGTCTTTAGGACGATTCTTGATATCTGTCCAAGAGTGGAAGGTGTGAACTTCACTGATGTACCAGATGATGATACTACACTTGCTTTTCTCATCAAGCTGGGTTACAAAGGTCCACTGTACAAGCACACCAACATGTTTGTGGATCACATGCATCAGCCATGGAGAACTCTGGCAGCTATAATCAACAAGTGTCTCTCTGGAAAGACAGCAAGCAATGACAAACTACGTAAGTCCAGAATTGACATACTATGGGGCATGTTCTACAGAGAGAATGTCGACTATCCAGAGTTGATTTGGGAAGATCTTGCATACCAGATTGATCACAGGAAGGAGAAGAGATCAAGACGTGAAAACATGCCATTTCCCTGATTCACCAAGGTCATCATCAATCACTTCCTCAAGCAACACAATTCTCTCTCAAACCTCAAGTATCAACACTATCATACAATCAAAGATGATGGTATTGTATGTAGATTAAAGTTTGTCAGAATAGGTGAAGATTATCAGGAATATGGACTTTCCATTCCTGAGACTATGCTGACAGAAGCAATCAAACAATCTGAATCCTATCAGATGTTCATCAAGTATTCTACTGGTCAGATTCCCCCCAAGAAGAGCAGAGGCAAAGGTTCACAAAGAAAGAAGACTGCTGATGACTCTCAGGAAACTGTTGATGTATCTGAAGAGTCTGAACCTGAACCTGAACTAGTTAAGAGAAAGACTTCTAGTAAAAGAAGAGTCAAGAAGAAAGTCACACTGTCTGCTGATGACAACATTATTTCTGATGATCCTGACACTGCTTTGGAGTTAGGCAAGTCTATCAGCAAAACTGAAGCTGAAGAAGCAGAAGCAGCAAGACAAGTCCATGCTACTCATGCAAGGATTGTGACAGAATCTGTCCCCGAGCCTACTAAAAGAAGAAAATCAGGCAAAGTGACTTCTGATCCTCCCAAAAAGCTCAAGGGTGTTCCATCTCTTACTCCAGAAGAATAAGAGGCTGCAGACATTATGCAATCTCTTAAAGAAAGCAAGAAGACAAGCAAGAGACAGCCAGGTACTAGAGGCTCAAGTGAAGGAATTGTTACTATACCAGGGGTTCCCGATGAGTCCACAATCATCTCTGCTACCTCAAGTGAAGGAACTGGTACTAAACCAGGGGTTTCCGATGAGGAAAATGATATAACTGAAGAAAATGTTATTCTTGAGTGGGGATCAGAACAAGAAAGTGAATACTCGAAAGAAGACAAACTTGATGACGAAGAGAAGGATGATAAAGAAGGTGATGCTGATGATGAAGATGATGAAACTAAATATGATGAACATTCTGGTAAAGGTGATAAAGAGGTTACTGATGCAGCAAAGGCAGATGCTGAAAAGACTTCAAAAGTAAAGGATGATGCCAAGAAGACCGAAGTCCCTCCAACAAGCTCTAGCTTATCTGTATCTTCAGGTTTTGGTGATCAATTTCTTCAACTTTCTTCTGGTTCTTCTTTAATAAGTACTGTTAAGGACACTACAGATGCAGAGATCAACTCATTATTGGAAGTTAAGATCTAGTCTAAAGTTCTACATAACTAGTCTCCATCCATGCTTAGAGTACCAGTGTCTATGATTTCTGAGCCTTTAGTTCTCACTCCAGTATAAGAATCTGCTTCATTAGCTACTGTAACAACTCTACCTCCTCTATCTGTCTCTACCACACAATCTGTACCTCAACAAAAAACAACACCGATTCCCACACCACCAATTACAACCGATGCTCTAATCATCAACACTGTTGTTTCTGAATCTGATGCACTCTCTGCTGTTCAGCTAAGAGTTGCTAAATTAGAAAAAGATGTGTCTAAACTTAAGAAAATAGATCTCTCTGCTGAAGCTCTTGCTGCTCTCAAGACACAAGTTCCATCTATTGTAGATAACTATCTTGGATCCAAAGTTGGGGATGTCTTTCAAAAGGAACTGAAGAAACACACATCAAATCTTATTCAAAAATATTCTCTGCAGCAAATTCTTGAGTTACCCAGAGACACCAACAACTGATCTAGAACAAGAATCAGAGAAAACTCCTTTAGAGATTCTTAAGATTAAAAAGAAACAAGCTGAGAAGCAAAAGATGTCAAAGTTTACTATCAAGTCTACAGACAAGGCGTCTCTCAAAGAGTATGATCAGAAAAGCGCTCTCTACCAGACCATGCATGCTAACAAGTCTTCAACAGAAATCATGCTAATCATCGATTATACCATGCTCTTATGGAAGCACTAATAGAGGATGAAAATGCAATGGACAAGGAAGTTGCTGATACAGTTCAAGATCATAAGAGAAAGCATAATGATGATGAAGACCCTCTAGATGGACCAAACCAGGGTAAGAAGACAAAGAGAAGAAGAACCAAGGATTCAGAGTCTTCCAAGAAGCCATCCATCACCAAGGAAACCCCTAAAGGTAAAGCTCCATCTAAAGGCTCCAAAACTGGTAAGTCTGCTTCAGCAAAGGAACCAGTAGAAGAACCTATTGCTGAGGTGGTTATGGATGATGTAGGTGATAGTGTGGTTCATGATGATGATCGACTACAAGATACTTCTAAACCCAAGATCCAGATTGGTTCACGCAACCTCTAAGACCTCCTACTCTTGATCCGGAATGGAACAAGCGTCAGGTTGTACTTGATCAACCTGAACAACCTTGGTTCAATCAAATGGTCTCTGCTATAAAGGATCCTCTCACATTCGATGACCTCATGGCCACTCTGATTAACTTCTCTAAGTATGTATTGAATCGACTCAAAATTGATAATCTTACTCAAGATATCTTGTTAGGACCTGCCTATAATCTGTTAAAAGGCACGTGTTCTAGCAACAACAAACTAGAGTACCACTTCCAAGAGTGTTTTAATGCATTAATAGACAGGCTTGATTAGAATAATCCTGAAGGAGATTGTTACCCCTTTGATCTGTCCA
>BQNB010189434.1:0-11871 GCA_026074375.1 Tanacetum coccineum | reverse complement strand
TTGATGTAAACATTTAATTGTTTAATGCCCGTTTACGTTAACTGATCATTTTTAGCTTACGCGATTTAACGTAACGATTTCCATTAAAAACGAACGCGTACAATACTAAAAATAAATGGTG
Source organism: Tanacetum coccineum (assembly GCA_026074375.1). Classification (NCBI taxonomy): domain Eukaryota; kingdom Viridiplantae; phylum Streptophyta; class Magnoliopsida; order Asterales; family Asteraceae; genus Tanacetum; species Tanacetum coccineum. The sequence continues at coordinate 11,750 of BQNB010189434.1, read as the reverse complement.
ACTTTATTAACGTCGTACATTGTCCTAAAACACGAGGTGTTATACTATGTGATTTCCCTGATAGTTTTACTTCCCGCCTCCGAAGACGAGTTCGGAACACTCGTCCCATACTCATTAGAGCACATGCATCGTCATGTCATCCATCACCTTGAAGGTTATGAGAGTACGCGTATTGCACCAAGAATTATTAAGTAGGATGATTTATAATCTGTTTATTTGAAAGGATTGGGACGCCTCTTCAGTTAAATAAATAAATTATAAATCACCGAACCATAAGTTTATCATTTCTTACTTACATAAATTTGGACGCTTCTTTATGTAAATAAGAAATTATAAATGAGTGGGCTTAATGGTATCCGATATGACACGAGTATGAACCTGAAATCGATAATCATCAGAATCTGTTAAAAGGGTCTAGAGACACAATCGTGTCTTACTACTCAGCAGAATCTTAAGGCCTCACTTGGAGCTACCTTATCACATTCTTAAGGGGTAGGTACTGTAACATCCGAGAATTTTCGAATTTTTAAATGACGATTTCAATCGTTGACTTTTAGGATCTGGCTTGACTTATAAGAACGATCATCTAAATCACGTATTCACGACTCGGACTCTAAAGCAAATTGATGTGAAATGATATTTCAGACAACTTTTTAGTTTTTCCCGAGACCTGGAAACGAGCCGAAAAGGGCTAAAACAGCACCGCAAACATTTAACGAACAACATGCAACGCGGACAAACAAAAATAATTAAAATTGTTTTTAGTTATCAGTATTTATTTAATAAAAATATTAAATAAATTATTCATCATTTTTAATTAGAAGCGTTGTTGATAACGCAAATGCTCGAGCTTAAATCCATTCTATTGCGGACAAGACGTAACCGGTTCACAAAACGAATAACAGATATTTTATTTAATGTTATAAAATATTTCTGAAATATTATCAAATAAATACTCATTTTTATCGGAAAAATGATTTGAAAAACAATGGCGCAAGTTTCGTGCGTTGAATCATTCGTTAAGCCGCTCAAATGAGTCCCGAACCAATATATTATAAAAGTTTCCCAAAACTTTCACTTTTGGTCCCTGTAAAATATTTACAAAACAAACCCTCAACTATTAAACATATTACATTTAGTTTAAAAGTTTTATATAAATATAAAACTTTTTTTTTTTCATTTCCATCTTTTATACACACACACAATTTATATACACCTCTCCCTCTCTTCCCCAATTATCCGGCCACCACCGGCCGCCGCTGGAAAACTTTTCCGGTGGGTTTTTTTGGCCAAACCCAAAAATGATCTCCTCAACTCGTTATACTTGATCCCCTACACCACACTCCTCCACGCGCCACCCACACGCACATTGTCACCAACTCGCTGTCACAGTCATCACCACCATTCCACCACCACAACCGCTTAAACCACCACCAAGGGTGCGTTTTGTTTGGGTTTAGCAACGCAAGGGTGCGTTTGGTCTAACCCAACAAGGGTGTGTTTGGTCTAACCCACCAGGGTGCGTTTGGTTATAAAACCACCCGAAAAGGGTGCGTTTGCTGTGGGACAGCCACCACCAGAAGGGGTGTTCGTTGGTTGTTATACAAAACTAGGGTCCGTTTGGTTTTGGCAGGTTCACAGCTAAAGGTGCGTGTTGGTTCTGTTTTCACCAAAAAGAGTGCGTTTGGAATAGGGTCCGCAGCAAGGGGGCTGCGTTTGGTTTAATTATGGCAGCTAGGCTGCGTTTGGTTGATGTAGAAAGCGATTAGGGGCGTTTGGATATGGATTTATACAAAAGAGGGTGTTTGGTTTGGCAAACTTGCCAAACGGGGTGTTTGGTTTTGTTAACAACAGACGAGGGGTGTTTGTTTGTTCGGTGGCAGGAAAGCCACAAAAAGAGGTTTGGTTTGGGTGGCAGCCGCCACCGGCACTGTAGCGCCGCCGCCGGAAAACTTTTCCGGCGGACATATCCGGCGAAGATAAAAAGGACTCCCCATCCACCGATCTATCCGATCCACCAACTCACTCTCTCCCACGCGCCATTTCCACCACAGCCGGCTACCACCACCCCCAACCATCATCATCATCATCATACAACCATCATCATACACCATCTACATCATCATCCTAATACCACTATCATCACCACCGAACCCACGCCACCACCACAGCCACCGTGGGGTGCGTGTGGTTATAAAAAGGGTGCGTTTGTTTGTGTGGCTAGCACCATAAGGGGTGCGCTTGGTTGTGTTTTTACAAGAAGGGTGCGTGTGGTTTTAGTATAAACACTAAGGGTGCGTTCGGGTTAAGGTTATAACCACCAAGGGATGTCGGGTTTGTTTGGGTTGGGAGTATAAACCACAAGGGTGCACCGGGTTGTGGGTTCACAGCCGTAGGGTGCGTTTAGCTGTGACCACCACGCGACGGGGTGCGTTTGGTTTGGTTTATAACAGCCAAGGTGGTTTGGTTCGGGTTTGGTTCGGGCTTAACAGCCGGGTCGGGCTCGTGGGTTCGTTACCACCCCAAAAAGGGTGCGTTTGTTTTAGGACAGCCGGGGGGTTTGTTCGGGCTTTTAATACCAAAAAGGGTTGCGTTTGGATTCGCGGGGTGTTTGTTTGGCTGTCGAAAAGCCGGGACAGCCGAGGGGCTGTCGGGGTTGGGTTAAAAATAATACAAGGGTGCGTTTGGTTTGTATCATAACAGCCGGGGGCATTTGTTTGTGGGTCTAGGTCGGGATGGCTGCGGGGACAGCCGGGTTGACAGCCGCCGCCATGGGTTTGGTTTGGGTTATAACACAAAAGGGCGTTTGGTTCTTGTGGTTATCACCGAATATAGGGTGCGTTTGGTTTAGACAGAAACGCACAAGGGTGCGTTTGGCTGTCAAAACAGCCACGCACAAGGGTGCGTTTGGCTGTCCATCAGTCGGGTCGGGTGCGTGAGTTTGGCTGCGAAACAGCCGGGGGCAGCCGGGGCGTCGTGTTGTTTGGGTTGGTTTGGGTTTGCAACTGAAACGGGTGCATTTGATTGTGATGACACCGAAATAAAGTGAGTTTGGTTAACACGAAAATATATAAATTGTTTCATTTAATCGATTTATATAAAATGTGATGAAAAATATTATAAATTGCGCGGTCTAAGTAAAATACGATATAAATATTAAAACGAGATTTATATAAAGTTATAAGAGGTATTAGACATAATTTAGACGAGAATTGGACTAAAAATGGACCTTGACACCTTTTATACCGAATAATAAATATCAAAAATCGAAACATAAGATTCGGGAATCGAGATGTTGATAAATTATATTTTGATTTACAAAATATAAACAAATTATAAAATATAACGGATGTTTTGATATAAAACGGGACTTTTAAGTTCAAATAACGAAGAAACTGGGGTGTAATCGGAATATACACTTTAGTGGGAAAATATGTTATTTCAATATATATTAAAAATGACACATTTATTAATTAAACGATTTGAGCACTTTCGAGTCCGTTTCAGCCTTCCGGCGAAACACGAAAGTTGTTCGTAATGACGTTTTACTTTGCCGCGAGGCTTATCAGTTTTAAAACTTGAGATATAGCGGGTCAAAACTAAAGGTCAACGTAAAAGTCAACGGATATTTTAATTAATATTAATACATTATGAGTACGATTTTGAATGATAAAATAAAGTCGGTTAATATATTATTTCAATTAATAGTTTTAAGATCATTATTCGGTTCTAAAAACGGAAGGTCTAAAAATAGTAACTTTCTTTAAATATTAGAGATAAGTTATATTGGACGGAAAATAGTATATATACATAAAATATACTAAGGGTTAAGGTTTAAAGACGCGCAAGTGGATTTCTCATCACATGTATATATGTATGTATACATATAAAAATATGTATGATTTCGTGGTAACGATGTACGCATCGTTGGTCGTATTTATTACGTGTTATAATCGAACGACATAATTATAGGTCGTGGTCGAGATCGTTGCAGATTCAGTTGTGATTTAATTGGATTAATTGATCGTGGTCTTTAATCAATGTGAGTTCATAGCCTCGCTTTTCAATCTTTTGAATGTTTTATAACCCGCGAGGGGGATACATGCTTGTCTACAAATTCTTATACTTACTCGGTTATCTTATAACAATGTGATTGTTTTAAGGGATTTTGTGAGTTTATAGCTCCCCTGTTTTTACTCGTTTTACATATATTTGGGGTGAGAACATGCTTGTTTGCAAATGCATTTACATGATTGATTACAAATTGGTTTACATACTTATTTGCATAGCTCGCTATGGGATACATTATTTGACTTCATTTTTGGTCACAAATGCATACTTTACTTTTGAAATGATTTTCGGATTACGATTTGATTGGCGCCTGCGGGGCCAACAATCATTACTGCCCGGGTATTCTTGGAGGGAATACCCATGATGGGAATACATTATTTGTATCACTGCCCAAATTAGGGTACATACAAGTCTACGTCACAGCGTCATGAACTGTAAATCACTTGGAGGGTGAGCGCGAATGTTATGAAATAGATCTATTCGGGTGTGGATCCCTGTTCGGGTGATTAAGCTATCGCCGGTAACGAACATTATAGCGTGATGTCCGCGCGGATGATATAAAATAGATCTATTCGGGATTGACAACCACCGTTCGGGTGACTAGCTATCACTAGGAACGAACGTTATAACATGTCGGATTTACGTTAGGACTATAGGGCCCCCCGACAAATACATAATTGGTACTTTTAGTGACATTAAATTTGTCATGCATTATTTATAAAAATCTTTGGGATAAGATTGGTACTTTTGGTGACATAAAATGGGTCGTGCATATTTTATAAACATTTTACATGGTACTGTGATGACACAGTGGATAAATATATTTGTTGAAACTTACATTCATATTTAAACTAATCTATGAACTCACCAACTTTAATGTTGACACTTTTAAGCATGTTTTTCTCAGGTGAATTAGATGCTTGGATTATTTGATGTGCATTGGAGTCTTTACATTCAAGCTTTTCGTTGTGATGCAATTATGGGACAAATGTTATATTAAATTCAGATTTTGATTAAATCAACAATGTTATTTCTCAAACGACACCTAGAGGTCGTTCTCTTGTATCTAGCGCTGTGTATTATGAAGTAGCACCCCATGTGGTATTCCACTGCGTTGTATGATTTTTGGGGGTGTTACACTAGCTATCATTGGGAACGAACGTTATAACATGTCGGATCACGTTGGGACTACAGGGCCCCCCAGCATATACATACTTGAAACATTTTGGTGACATTAAATTGGTCATGCATTCTTTACAAATCTTTGGGATAAGATTGGTACTTTTGGTGACATAAAATGTGTCGTGCATTCTTTATAAATCTTTGGGATTTTTACATGGTACTGTGATGATACAGTGGACAAATACATTCAGTTGAAACTTACATTCATATTTAAACTAATCTATGAACTCACCAACTTTAATGTTGACACTTTTAAGCATGTTTTTCTCAGGTGAATTAGATGCTTGGATTATTTGATGTGCATTGGAGTCTTTACATTCAAGTTTTTCATGGTGATGCAATTATGGGACAACTATTATTTTGATTTCAGAAAATCAACGAGATTGTTTTACAAACGACACATTTAGAGGTCGTTCTCTTGTATCTAGCGCTGTGTATTATGAAGTAGCACCCCATGTGGTATTCCGCTGCGTTGTATGATTTTTGGGGGTGTTACAGATTGGTATCAGAGCACTGGTTATAGAGAACTAGGTTGCATATTTTACCCTAGACTATAACCGTTTTCACAAACATTGCATCACATCAAACATTTTCAAAGTGCATACACAGTCTTCCGCAATCTCTGATGTACAAGCACTTCCTCAAAAGAACATCATTGACAAGATTACTCATGTGGTACAAGTAATCATGTTAAAGAAAATGTTAAGGGAGATCATTAGCAAGCTTTCAAGACCTTGAGCATGAGGGTGGAGACACAAGATCGCAAGGCGGCATAAAGATTCAAGGATAAAGATTCAAAGATCTCAGTAGTAAAGTCAAATCAAGGCTAAAGACCACGATATCAGTATTTTGTCAAAGAATATCAAGTTAAAGATCAAGATCCATGATCACAAGCATGCAAAAGGAACCTCAAAGGAATTCCCAAGACAACAAGGTTTCAAGACTAAAGAACAAAACAAGAAGTAAAGCCTTATGCGCAAATTGTTAGACCTAGTTTTATGTGAAGTGATGGTCATTAAGACTTCCGAACCTTGTATTAGTCTAGTAAATGTTCTCGGGAATTCTATACGCTAATTAGGCCTAGTTACGGGCTTTAAGCCTATTAGATATTAAGTCCGGCCTTGGAAGCCCACTTAAACCCAAGAGTGGCCTAAGTACTTTACTATATAAAGCCCTATTCTCATGTGGAGAGGGTGTTGCTCATTTTCTTATCTTAATGTGATGTAACCATTCTTTCTAGTTCTTTCTCTCTTTGAACATTTCTCTCTCTATCTCTCTAATGCAAGTAAATTCGTGTGCTTATGTGTGTGATTTGATAAGTCTAATAGGAATGAACCGTTTGGTTAAAAACGATTAGGTGGGTTTGATGAATTATTTTTAAGAATTTTGGGGTTGTCTCCACCTAAGGTTTGGGTTACTTTTCCATGACGGATTATAGGTGTCGCCAAGGTTGTTTTGCTCGGGTTTAAAAGTGTACCACTTGCCTCCCGCCTCGTCAGTACGCGAGGATGCGTAATCAACAAAAGTTTACTCGATATTTTCCATGCAGTATTGAGTGTCATGGGGACCACTACAGATTTCACATAAAGAAGTTACTTTGTTCACTTGAACATGTTTCTTAGAAGCAAGATGAGCTTCCGTCAAGCATTGGACTTGATTTTCAAGCTCGATGAGATGACGGTCGGATGTCTTCAGGACATCTTAGGCAAAGAGATTGCCTTGACCGGTTTAGCGAAGTCCCTTGGGTCATTCCAACTCTCATTGCCATAGAGGGCTAGGTCTTTTAATATTGCCCAGGATTCTTTGGCGTTTCCGTCACGAATCTTACCACCGGCTGATTGATCGATGGTTCGTTTTGTGGCGGATTTGACATGGTCATAAAGATTTGGACTTGGAGCCAAAGGTCGATGCGGGATTTTTTGGAGTAAGTCCTTAAAACGAGTCCATGTATAACACCCCTTGTTTTCATGTCATTTTACGACGTCATTTATTTCACTATTTATTTTTAGTCTCGTACGCGTTTGCTTTTAATTTGAATATTTAAGATAAAAACGCGTAAAGCAAAATAATCATTCATGGTAAACTTGTTGTCAAACAAATTAAGTTTACGTCAAAGCAAGTGTAGTTAATTATAATGGGAAGATAATTATTAACTTTGCACATTTTATTTTTATTGTTTATGTAAAGTGTGTACGTTTTGCGATAAAATACATTTAGGCATACCTCGAACCACCAAAACTTATCTACGCTTCAACAAATACCCATTATTATACCCAATACTCAAATTTTTATAAAACTTCACCTACATTTATTATTATAGCCAAATTTACCTTATAGGAACCAAACTAGAACCAAATGCTACAAGTATACACTTTATATTTAACCTACATATCAAAAACTCTAAGTAATGCAAAATATTTCACACAATATATCAAAAATATTTCCTAGTCCCCCCCCCCCTAAAATTCAGATGCAATGAACCTCCTAGGGGACATTGAGCACATAAACTACCAACTAAGACCTTGTATACAACCTATAACTCATTAGGCTAGTACATGACTAGTGTATTTAACCAACTTTCTTCCTTAATTCCCTCCCTATGTTTCACTAGTCTTGACCACTCCCTAATAGTGTTATTGACTAGCTTGGTGTATAAATACATGCATACTAGAAGAGATATCACACACATGCATTTCCTTAACCAAAAACCAACACATACTCTCTCTTGTGCTCTCCCTTAGCCCACGACTAAACACAAACACACATAAATAATTCATACAATTTTATTTACCATGTATTCTAATATCATATCTAAGGTATTCTAAGGTGTATTGAAGGCTTGGTTTAGTGTTTCAAAGGGTTAATCAAGAAAAGAGCAAAATTAGGGTTTCCTTGGAAATTAAGGTTTTTTAGCTTGGAAGCTTAGGGTTTGATTCTAAACTAGGGTTTAGAACTTGTTACTCTTCATCATACTTCATCTTAAGGTCATCTAAAAACCCTACACTCTTTATCTTTATGACTTATGTGTATATGATGTTTATATAGTAAATAACCATCTAGGAAATATATTAACATGTAAAATGGATTTTTACACTTGATCATGGTTTGATATACTTTGTCATATGTTATATTGATGTTAAGAACATGTTGTAATGGAAGTATAAGCATTATACAAGTGTTGGTGAATTTATAAAAAGTGTATATAAATTAATGGTTTAAAAGTTTACTTATTAAAGTTACAAATGAATAAATGTAAGGACTTGTATCCTTGGATAAATGATGGACTAAAGGACCTAAAGTATATAAGACTTGTGATATAAAGTGGTGTAGAGGACTTGTAGCAAATTCACTAAACTAAAAACTTATACAAACAAGTTTTATACACATTTTAACCAAAATATCAAAAGTTTTAGTTTTAATTACAAAAATAAAGAATTTATTTTATGTTTTTATAGAATACTACAAGTTACAACGATCGTAGGCATATAGAGAACTCAAAAATCTGAGCTATAACGAAGAAGATACACCATTTGCAAGTTTACGATAATAAATACTTTTATAAAAACAATTTTATAAAAACTCATTACTTTCCACTTCTGAATAAAAATATATGATTATTTTTTTCACCAGAAATTACATTTTTTAAATGATTCCAAAAACCATAAGAATCATAATTATTTGATCAATAACGAAGGAGTTATGGATTTTTCATGTTTACGATAATAAATACTTTTATAAAAATAATTTTATAAAAATAAGTTACTGTTAATTTCAAAAACTTTTTGGAAAATATTTTAATTAGATAGAATTTTTAATTATGCGGACGTGCTCGAAAGAATCATTAAAATCAGAGTTAAAACAAATAAGATATGACTTTTATGAGATTATGATAATTAAATTTATAAAAATAATTTTATGAAGTGCATGAACAGTAAAAATCATTGTTCACCAGAGGGTTAAAAATATTAAACTGTAATAATTTGATATATTTTTTTAATACGAAAGCGTGGACATAAAGAACGTACAAAACGGACTTAAAACGAGAGAAAATATTTATAAACATTTTAACTTAATAAATATTATTTCTCAAATACAATTAGATGGTGATGTAGCTATATAGAATTATATACGGTATTAGTTATTCAAAGTACTTAGTACTCATACGACCTATAATTAATTAGGTTGCACTCGGCCACTTACGTGACGCATTTTCATTCTGTGACTTGCATTGTTGATTCATTCACTTGGGGTGAGTTCATAGCCTCGCGTTTTATAATTATAATGATTTACAAGTTTTGGGGTGAGAACATGCTTTGTTTTACAATTGGACACAAGTGTACATTTTTACATTATGATTACGTGTTTGCCTAAGTAGCGATAACCCACTGAGCCTACTATCATGAACTGTCAATTATTGGATTGTAAGCGTGAATGTTATAAATAGATCTATTTGGGATTGACATCCCCGTTCGGGTGAGTAGCACTCACTTTGCCGGACAATGAACGTATACCATGTCGGATTTGGGATGTTGCGGGTTAGAACATCATCAAGGGCAATGTAGGCAATTGTTGGGATTAAAAGCCTTCTTAATGCTGTTAGTATTACTGCTGCTCATATCAGAGTTAATGCTGCTCAGTTATGATTAGTACTGCTTAAGAACTTCAAAGAAAAATGCTAAGTGTTTACTAACTTAGCTAGTACATAGTTAGCACGGCAGTGTAAAGTTACTACTAACTATTGCATATTAGTGCTGCTCAGTAGACTTAGAAGGTGAAAACTGCTAAGTATTTACGTACTGCTAGTATAAAAGTTACTACTGTTAGTACAAAGTTAATGCTGTTAAAGGAGTTAATGGTGCTAGTGAAAAAGTTAGTACTACTGAGTTAGTTAGTACTTCTTATGTGATTTGTTTGAGTTATTTGTGTAAAAGATATGTATAACTTATTTGTTTAAAAGATTTGATATTTTAGGACCTATCAAGGTTTTGTAACCCTAATACTAGGAGAGTATTCATATTATTCTTAATAATATTGGAGCTTTTATTGTTTGTTAAATTGTAATTTTGTGTTACTGTTGCTTTGAAAATTCTTTTTATTAAAGATTAGATTTTGCATAATCTTTAATACATTCACACAAAGTTTCTACTATAATCGTGTAAGATTTATCTAATATAACTAAACCTAAAACAAGCTTAAGGAATTCGATCTATAGAACTGTTGAAGTGGGATTCAACAAGAGGTATCCTACAACTGGGACAACAAGTGTTATCAGAGCTTGTTGCTTTAAGAAACTTTGCTAGAAGATATGGATCAAGATTCTGCACACATAGTGGCTGCATCTAAGATTCCCATGCTCAAACCGTGTGAGTTAGAGTTATGAAGGATGAGGATTGAACAATACATCCAAATGATAGACTATTTACTATAGGAAGTCATAGAGAATGGTGCAGTCTTACCAAAAACACAATTGATAGAAGGTGTCATGACAGTGATACCTATTACATCTGCTGAGGATAAGGCTCAAAGAAGATTAGAAGTGAAGGCTAGAAGTACTTTAATGATGGGCATTCCCAATGAACATCAATTAAAGTTTAACTCTATAAAGGATGCTAAAATGTTGCTGGAAGCTATTGAAAAGAGATTTGGTGGGAATGAAGCTACTAAAAAGACTCAAAGGAATCTCTTAAAATAGCAATATGAAAACTTCACTGCTCCAAGCTCAGAGATGCTTGATCAAACTTTTGATAGGCTTCAAAAGCTTGTGAGTCAGTTGGAGCTTTTGGGTGAAAAGCTTTCACAAGAAGATGTCAATCAAAAGCTACTAAGAAGTTTGTCACCTGAGTGGAACACACATGCTATTGTATGGAGGAATAAAGCTGACTTAGAAACTATGAGCATGGATGATCTTTACAAAAACCTCAAGGTGTATGAACCAGAAGTCAAAGGGATGTCTAGCTCAAGTTCAAACACACAGAATATGGCTTTTGTGTCCTTATCAAATAACAATTCTGGCAGCAGTAATGAAGTAGTTAATACTGCTCAAACAGTTAATACTGCTTATGGAGTTTCTACTGCTAGCACTCAAGTTAATACTGCTTACTCTACAAATATTGATAACTTGAGTGATGCTGTTATTTACGCATTCTTGGCTAGTCTACCAATTAGTCCTCAACTTGTTATTGGGGACTTACAACAAATTCATCTAGATGACATTGCAGAGATGGATTTGAGATGGAAAATGGCCATGTTGACCATGAGGGCTAGAAGGTTTTTGAAGAACACATGAATGAAGCTTTCTATTAATGACAATGAGACTATTGGTTTTGATAAGTCCAAAGTGGAGTGCTACAACTGCCATAAGAGGGGACATTTTGCTGGGGAGTGCAGAGCTCTAAGAAATCAAGACAACAACAAGGAAGTCTCAAGAAGGAGTGTGCCTATAGAAATAACTACTTCCACAGCTTTGGTGTCATGTGATGGTCTTGGTGGATATGACT
>BQNB010189433.1:0-10005 GCA_026074375.1 Tanacetum coccineum | reverse complement strand
GGCGTGATTGACAAGGATCTGGATCGTGGGATGGTTTCTGATGATTGTATTCTTAGACGGCTCGAATTGACTCGACAACTTCATAACATTAATGAGATGGAAGCTAAGGATTCTATTCAGAAAGCTAAAGTTAAATGGGCGATTGAGGGGGATGAGAATTCAAAGTTTTTTCATGTATAATTAATAAGAAGAGATCTCAACTAGCGATTCATGGTGTTTTTGTTGGTCTTTGGTGTACCGATCCAGGTATGGTTAAGGAGGCTTTTTGTAATCACTTTGAGGCCCGTTTTAAGAAACCTGTTACTCATAGGTTTAAGCTTAATTTTTATTTTCATAAAAAGTTGTTGCAAGGCCAAGCAGCTGATTTGGAGAGGTGTGTATCGCGAGATGAGATACGGATGGCTGTTTGGAGTTGTGGTGATAACAAGTCTCCTGGTCCGGATGGCTTCACATTCGAGTTCTTTAAAAAGTATTGGGATTTTATCGGTCCAGATTTTTGTGAGGCGGTTGAATATTTTTTTAGTGAATGGAACTTTTTCCAAGGGGTGTAATTCGTCTTTCGTTGCTTTGATTCCGAAGGTTATGGACGCCAAATTTGTTAATGACTTTCGTCCTATAAGTTTGATCGGGTGTGTGTATAAAGTCATTACGAAGGCTCTTGCTAACAGGTTGGATTCGGTTATTACGGATCTTGTTTTCTACACTCAATTTGCATTTGTTGATGGGAGACAAATCTTGGATGGTCCTTTCATTATTAATGAAATTTTGCATTGGTGCAAAAGGAAGAAAAAGCATGCTATGTTCTTTAAAGTCTATTTTGCTAAGGCTTATGACTCGGTTCGCTAGGATTATTTATTAGATGTCCTTGAGGCGTTTGGGTTTGGGTCGATTTGGTGTAAATGGATCCGAGGAACTTTCAGCTTTGCCAAGGCTTCTATATTGGTTAATGGGAGTCCTTCCAATGAATTCTCCTTTCATTGTGGTCTTAGACAAGGAGATCATTTATCTCTTTATCTTTTTATCCTAGTTATGGAGTCGTTGCATTTGTCTTTTCTACGTGTGGTTGATGAGGGTTTGTTCAAAGGAATTCTCCTGCCGGGATCGATCTCCAGTTCCCATCTTTTTTATGCGGATGATGCTATGTTTATAAGGGAGTGGTCTAATGGCAACTTAAGAAGTATCTTAAACATTCTTAAGTGTTTTTTCCTTGCGTCTGGTTTGCAAATAAATATTCATAAGAGTCAAGGGTTGGGCGTGGGAGACATGTTGTAGATCAGGCGGCATCTTCTTTCGGTTGTTCTATTATGCAAAACTAGTTCCGTTATTTAGGTGTGATGGTAGGAGAGTGTATGTCTCGGCACAAGGCTTGGGCTGACATTGTTCTCAAGTTAAGATCGCATCTCTCTAAGTGGAAGGTGAAAACCCTCTCTATAGGTGGTCGATTAACTCTCTTGAAGACGGTTCTTGGTGGTTCTCCATTGTATAGTATGTCGATTTTTAAGGTCCCTCGAGGTGTTTTGAAGGTTATGGAGGCTATCCGAAATCGTTTCTGCAATGGAGTAGATCCTTTGGATAAGAAAATTACGTGGGCTGCATGGGACAAGGTTTTAGCTTCTAAAAAAATGGAGGCTTAGGTGTTTCGAGCTTTCATGCGCTTAATCGTGCTCTTCTTCTTAAATGGGTGTGGCGGTTTGTGTCTCAAGATTGTTCCCTTTGGTTTCGTGTTATCCGAGCTTTGTATGGTTCTTCGATTGGTTCTCATCTGACTCATATGTCGTCCAATTGGTGTTCTATTATGCGGGAATTACACTTGTTAAAAGACAAAGGGTTCGATTTTAGGTCACATTGTAAAAAGCGTGTAGGGAATGGTAATGATACGCGTTTTTGGCTTGACAGATGGATTGGTGATAAACCCCTTAGTGTCAATTTTCCTCGCTTGTTTGCTTTGGAGTTGAACAAAGATGTTTCGGTGGCTGTTAAAATGGATACTTCGGTGTATCATTCCTTTCGTAGAAGTGTACGGGATGGTCTCGAACAACAGCTTATGGTAGATTTGTATACGCTGCTGGAAGCGGTGTCCTTATCCAATTCTCAAGATCGGTGGATATGCGATTTGACCGGTGATGGAGAGTTTCGGGTTAAAGAGGTTCGTAACTACATTGATGACATGCTTCTTCCTTCTCATTCTGAGCCAACGAGATGGGTGAAATATATTCCAATTAAGATTAATATTTTTGCTTGGCGAGCTCGTCGGGATTGCTTGCCATCTAGGGTCAATTTGATTCGAAGAGGTGTAAACCTAGAGTCTCCTAATTGTCCGCTGTGTTCCTCTTGTGAGGAGGATGTTCCTCACGTTTTGTTTCGATGCGATTTGGCCCAGCTTGTTTTGCGCCGTATTTGTCGATGGTGGGATTTGGATTGGCAGTTTTGGACGTCGTTTCCGGAATGGCAGTCTTGGTTCTCTTCTATTCGGCTTTCGTCCAAGGTTAAGAATATGTTGGAAGGAGTTTTTTGTGTTGCTTGGTGGTCTATTTGGATGTTTAGGAATCGCACTATTTTTGATGAGAATCCCCCTAGTCGTTCGGCGATTTTTGATAACATTGTGTCTTGTTCTTTCAATTGGTGTCATAGTCGATGTAATAGGATGTTTTCATGGGAGGATTGGCTAAAAAATCCCCATTTAATTTTCTTGTAATGGTTCCTCTAGCTTCTTGCTAGTTAATAATATTTGTCGTTCAAAAAAAACTAATTGTGGTTATTTTTGAAATTTTTAACATGTAAACAATGATATCTATCACTTGTGATATTATAATGTTAGTAGAAATAAAAGGGTTAAGCCTCTTTAGGTAAATTCTTATTTTGCTCAAAAGCAAACACTTGTTTGATTTTTAGATTACGTCAATTTCTATTTTCATAATTTGCTTCCTTTTTATTCATTTTGGTATTTATAAGTGTCAACTGTTTATCTCTTGTGATATAACATTGTAAGGAAGACGAATGATATTTAAATTTTCGTTCATAGTCACTTAAGAGTAATATCTCATGTGATAAAGTAATATAATGTGACACTAATTCTGGTATTCTACATATTAGTAATATCACATGTGATAAAGCAATAAAATGTAATGTTAATTATGATATTTTACATATGAGTAATATCACAGGTGATAAATGATAAAATGAGCAAAAGTGACATCAATCATGAATCATGTTTGGCTATATCACATGAGATATTATTCTAAAGTGAATAATTTCACATTCTATTACTTTATCACATGAGATATTACTCTAAAATGACTAAGACAAACCATTTAAATATTCTTCAACTTTGATACAATGTTATATCACAAGTGATAAACAATTGTCACTTACAAATACCAAAATAAATAAAAAGGAAGCAAACTATGAAAAAAAACTTAACGTATTCTCAAATCAAACAAGTGATGCTTTAACTTAGCATTGCTTTTGAGCAAAATAAGAATTCACCTAATGAGGTTTAACCATTTTATTCCTACTACGAGTATAGTATCACAAGTGATAGATAAGATTACTTACATGTTAAAAACTCCAAAGAGAACAAAACTTTTGAGCAAAGTTTCATTTTTAAGCAAACCTGAACCGAAAGTAAAACATTTCTTGTGTTTGTCTATTGCGATGAAAGACACAAAAAGCATTTGGTACCTGAAAAATATAAAAATATTAGAAAACCATAGGTGATGATATATAAAAAAATAAACAAAACAATGAAATATCACATATGATACTAGTGGTTAAAACGCATACTTATTTGTTTCAGAAATATCACAAGTGAAATTAGACATTAAATGTGTTTATGAAATATCACAAGTGATATTAGACATTAACTATGTTTATGAAATATCACAAGTGATATTAGACATGTCATATAACGAGGGTGATAGCGGCCGCGCGTTGAAATTTCTAAGCATATTCGGGTCGGGTTAGTCGGGTCCAAAATTTTATTCGAGTCAACCCAAATACCCCGAATACTAACTAGGGTCGGGTATCGGGTTGAAATTATTTTGCTAACTCGGTTTGGGTCGACCCGAATAAGGAATTTATTTATTTATTATAAATAAATTATATAATTTTTTCTATATAAAAGAGTAAAAATAATTTTTTTTTTACATTTTACTCATATTCGGGTTTAACCGAACCTGAATTGAACCGAACTTAATTAGCCTAAACTTGAGTAACCCGAATACAAATAGGATCGGGTTCAAGTTTGGAATTTTCAGCCTTGATCCGATTTTGACCCGAACCCGACCCGACTCGACTCGCACCTCTACATGTAAGTAGCAAACCATACTCGGTATCACGATATCTCTCATCTCCACTGGTAATGTGGGATATAAGTTGCTACACATTTACAACCAAGTTCTCTCATAAACAAATATAGAATGTATTCCAACCAAATTGTTTACTTTATAAATTAAAGAGCTTCATCTGCCATTGAAAAGCGGCACAAAGCGTCAAATACACAAAAAAGATCAAACATTTCATCAACTATATTCTCATAATGAATCAATACAGTTTTATTATGCTTTGCAAAACGAAAAAAGAACCACGACCGTCACAAGACTTGTACGTTCAAGTGTTTCTTTATATATAAGGAAGCAATCTTCTCGGGTCTTCAACAACATCCTTGATGCGCCTCGCGAAGAACACAGCCTCTCTACCATCGATCAATATATGATCATAAGTCAGGGCCACGTACATCATAGGCCTGGCCATGATTTCACCCCCAACTACCATTGGTTTGTTGACTATTGAGGGCATGCCAATATGTATCTGCCACTAAGCCTGCTCTCATTGCTCTATATCTGGTATGGCATGCTTCATAGAAGTAGACGGCTAAAATGTGAAATGTAGCTTTCATAGCCACATATATTGGCATCCCAACTATGTTTAATACAAGTTAATGGTACATGAAAATAGAGGAATGAGTTTAAATTTTACATGCTTGCATACCTGATATATTTCAAAACCACTCTTCACATGTGTAAATAGCAACCTTCATCAACGGTTTTACATCCGAACAGTGAGTCACAATACCTATAATGATACGAGATATCTTGACAAGCTGTCCAATCTTAGAAGTCTTTTGCCTTAATTATGTAATTCAGTGTCAACGGAAAAAGCAACCAATGATATATTAGCATAACTTGCTCACCACCTAATATAAAGTCTATAGTATAGGTTAAAGGGGTTGTTTTTTTAGGAATTTTTGGATTGTATTGTGATATGGGTAATATGGGATAATTCTTCTTCAATTTTAGGAAGTGTGTTTATTTTTTTATTTAGAAAGATTTCGCTTCGACGGGAAACTATTGAATCTTAATCTAAATATCCTTTTCACCAGTCGTAGGAACCACCAAAAACTTCAATTAGCATTATGACACAAACAGAGAGTGTATGCAATATACCAGAAAATTGATACCTCGGAAATATATGTTCTATTAATTTGTTCTCTTTTACTAATGATATGTTTCAAAAACTTATGACTTACAATCTCATATTCAACTATGGAAGTCAACTTAAGACACTTACGATTTCAATAAGTATTATCAATGATTTGATGCCGAAGTTTCCACAATACAACTGTCAAAAATATTATCAAATATCTCCATTGCGATACAACTGAAAACGAATTTAGATCATATTGTTAATTTATGAATTTAAAATAATGATGAATTCAGATTTAATCTATGGTGTTAAACATACCAACTTTATCAGCTAAACAATATAAAAACACAACCTTTGTAATAGATTATAAGTAGATGCTAACAATATCACTTTAGAACAAATCGTATTTCGAAGTACCTTGTGAGCAATTAATGCAGCAGCTTTGAATATCCATACCTACTATCTCCAACTTCATCGGCTCATAAAACCTGGCAACATAGGTAACATTAATTGGTCAACTACAAGTACGTAAGTCGGCAAAGACACACATGACTATACATCTGGTCAGTGATTTTTAGCTATGGCTTATACAAATCCAATAATGAAATAAGCACTCTCTAAACACAATCCCAAATAACAACATTAAGTGTTAATTAAAATGAAAAAAGATTATCTTTTGAAGCAAATACATTGTTTAATGAGCTTGGTATTCCAATATCAACACCAAAATTTAATCATGATGAATAATCTAAAACCCTAAATCAATAATAAAAAAAATAAGCTGAAAATTAATATGCATTATAATAATTAGCCAGAAAATATACGTGTGGTAAATCAAGGTAATCGATTTATTTTCAGATGTTGATTGCCGGAAAGCATACCGTTGGTCTAATTTGAAATTAAGCTTCAATTTGATGTTCTTCATAAAAACTAATATTTATAAAAAAAAATCCTAAATCAATTAGCTACAATCTGACTAATCATATTGAAGGATGTCGACTTAGGGTTCTTTTGATCGCCGTTTAGGTTTTTTGTTTTTTTGTTCCAATTTGCGATTTACACATGTCGACTTTATGGATTGTTTGAATTAGGTTCTTCTCTTTTGAATGAATAGATATGATGTTCCGTGTTTCTTTTCTTTATTTACACTTTTTTCTTAGACAATTGATCATTAAATTTCTAAAAAACCCATGTGTAATTTTTTTTTGTTTTTTGTCTAAGAGGTTGTTAGTATTAATATGTGTATGAAATCCGATATTTATTTTATTTTTGTAATAAATTATTTTCTTTAGTTTTTCGCATGTAAAAGTGGATGTGAAAAATATATGTGCTAGCTTTTTTATTTTTTTTGTTTATTATTGTTTAGAAAAAGAAAAAAAATCTAAATTAAAAAAAATATTACTTACTAATATAAAGTATGATTTGATTTTTTCCGAAATACGAAGTGACCCCACTTGAACGTTTTTCCTTTCAAGCTATATAAAGAAGATATTTTTTTTGTAAGATAGAGAGGTTTCTTGATTAAAAATATATGCACGTCGTTTTAATGTAATATTTATGTAATTTGCCCATACAATTATAGACTTAGATAAACTAAGTTAAAGAAATGTTATATTTTTAATCATAAATTGCTACTATGTAAAGAATGATTACAAAAACATAGAAATAAAAATGAAGTTTCACCTTTATTTCTATTTGTGAACATCAAATCGAAGTTAGGACTAGGGTTTGTGTAAGTAAGGATACGTGGGGGTTGACCCGAACCCGATAAGGCTAATCGGGTCGGGTTACATCGGGTTAAAAAAGTTTGTCGGGTATTTTTGACCCGAACCCGATAGTGTTATCGGGTCGGGGTTGGGTTAGATATGTAATGCCATCGGGTTATCGGGTAAACCCGATAAGACCCAAAAATCAATATATAATTTTTTTTAATATAATTAAGATATTCAATCATCTAATGTAATGCCACTGTAATCCAATTCTTGTACGTAACGAGGTTTTGAAACCCGCGCTTCACTGCGAAATGTTTGCGTGTTGTGTCGTTTTACGGTTATTAAACGGGGTTAGTTAATCTTTAACGGACCAAATAAAAATACATTAAAGCTCATTCTAAAAAAAAAAACTCAAGCGCGAGCCCAAACCACCCGCGAGCCCAAGCCCAGATGCTTAGCCCAGGCTTGAGCTCAAGAAAGCCCAAAAGTGCCTGCTTATCAAAGATCAAAGATGCTCGTGGGATGTTTCAGTAAATTTCCTTAGATTGTCAACCTTCGTTGGGCTTAAGTTCATACAAAAGGCTAAAAGCCATGCCAAATAATTTCAGAAAAAACAAAACAAACAGCTCTTCTTGCTGCTGCTGTTAGAACAACGCTCCCTGCATCTAATTCAACCCTTTGACAGCAGTGTTATGCACTATCAAATTGGTTTGCTTGTGAGACATGAAAAAAGGGTATGCACCTGTAGTGTTGACATAAGAAGTCCATTAGTATCTACTGCACTTGCCATAAATTTCTGAAAAATAGACAAAAATGCAACGAAAGGACCTACTTGAAGATCGACTTTGCATGAGAGGCCTAATGTAAACATCAAGATCAAGTTCAATAACAATGTTTATATAATAAAGTAAACATCTAAATGTTGCCTTCAAACAGTTAAGCGTTGTGCGTGAAAAATTGTTAGTGTTGATCTACATGAAATTCTAAAAGTACGATCCTAAATGAAAACTTAAAATAGGAATCTTTTACGACCTGTAACTTTGGTGTTTGTTTTTCCCCGTGTTTCGTGTTGTTATGGAACACGCTCTATACTCGTTCTTGTCAATAACCGAATCTACGACCTGTAACTTTGGTGTCTAGTGGGTCAGTAAACGGTTCAAAACTGTTGCATCTAACACGTATGTTTCAGTCTCAAATAATCAAATACGCATATATAAGGACTACGATGGGGTGTTCCGAAATATAGTTCCGAAATTCATCATCGCTGCTCTACGCACGAATTAGTAGCCGCTACAGAAGGGCGATGAGTTTATTGTAATCTCTCACAGATTCTACATTCTATGTAACAACTATACTTGCACTAAAAAAATGATTCTCTCATATTATCTTTAAGGAATTTTTCATCTTGAATCTAGTGTATTAAATGCATAAGATAGATAAGGTTATATGGGCAACCTGTTTAAGCAGTTTTAAGGGTGTTCGAGATTTCTTTTCCAAGTTATCAATAGGAATGAATTAAGTCATTTTGAATGAGCAAATTGAGAATAACTTACCTCAAAAAATTAGTAAGCAGATGAGCGGTTATAATAAGCAATCCGAAACCCCCTTTTAGTAGTTGCTGCGAAATATGATTTCAAATATGGAACACTCATGAATAAAACATGCAAATATACGGGGCTACAGTATACATGTTCTGAGCAAAACAGAATGACATTCGCTTATGGCGTGTCCGGAACAGTTTTATCTAATTATTAATCAACTAACTGACCGTTTGAGAAATCCTTAGTATCTAGTAAATGTAATACATTTTAGGACCAAAGAAGACTTTCTTGTGACTACATGAGTGACTTTTCGTGAAATGGGGTGAAATGGCCTAGAACTTGATTTGTGGTTGTACTAACTTAACATCAAAGTAAACCAATACATACTGGTATAACTAAGTTTAAATAAAACTAAGCTCCAAAAAATATACAAACCTTGATTGGGGTCTGATTGTGTGTTTTCTGCATCAGTGGCTTAACACCTGTTAAAGATACCCCTGCATAGTGACAAAGTGCCTGTAGATTAGTCAAATACTAAGAAATTGATTAGAAGAACAAAGCATATAGACCACATGACAACGATAATAGAGTACACGTATTCACGATAGTGAGTGCAAGTTAGCACATAATTAAGCCTTAGTCTCAATAAATAACTGCACATACCTATAGCGCAGACTACGTATGCCACAACGCACACCTTTACCATATATCCCCGTAAGCAACTGGACGCTCGAGAAAGTAGACTTTAAATTCATTTCCTTTTATGGCCGCCACATCCTTCAACAACAGTAATAAAGGAAAGTTCAGTTTAAATTCCCTAAAAACTTAGAATCCGTTGAATATAAGCCAAGGGTATATCCATAATCACTTACGCATATATGAGCCACCAAACACTCTTAAACATATACAAAACATAAACAACTACAGTGCTACAAAATTACCTTCGCCTACGACATTTGGCATGAACAAAAAATCACACCACAGACTATGCATCAGCTGTGACACTACCCTGCCGAAATCAAAAGCAGTTGGAAGACTTGAGGCTTCATTAACCTGCAACACCGTCGGTCCCTGCCAATTTCAAGCACTGTGATTTTATTTTGTTTCCAAGACTTCAAGCACTCTAACTAACCGATAGAAATATAGGGTCACGTAAAACTCAATTGCAAAGAAATCTAAAAAGCATGTCAGGTACTACCTTAAATGTGTCGTGAATCATGTGTTAATGTCGAACTTACTTTTCAAATTGCTCAAAGGCTAGCTAACTTTAATCTTGAAGATGACAATGATGCTGCTTTTTTAGTACTATTATCAAATGTGTACGCACG
>BQNB010189431.1:0-11871 GCA_026074375.1 Tanacetum coccineum | reverse complement strand
CTAGATAACTTAATTCTCTTTGGATTAAATACTCACCAATTGGGTCGAGCCAAATTGAATACACAGTATTTAACAACCAGGTGCATGCTATAATGTATATTTCTTGAATAAGTACATTAACTCCATGTTTATGTGTTCATAAGAAGACAGAACAGTTCAAGAATTCTTTGATCGTGTGTTTACAAGAAAACAAAACATGTCAAATACATTATATGTCGTTGAATCATTAAAGGACCTTATGTTTATGTGTTAACAAGAAGACATAAAAATGTTACTACATACTTTATATTATAAGTCATTGATTAATTCAAGGAATTTATAATTACGTCTTAACAAGTAAACATGTGTTTAAGTCCTAGTAGATTTATTAGTTTTCTTACCTTGCGGTCAAGAGAAACCAATTAATCATATTGTTATATGTTGTTCCTTGCACACACTTAGGATTTCTCCCACTTGTGTACGAGACAACATTACCTAAAGTAGACAAACCATACGACAAGCGTTCGATTGTTTAAACAATATGATAGTGTCATATATATTATAAGTAGATTTCAAACCATAATGTTGAATAAGAAATTGTGGATTATTATTCTATAGATAACGTTTCGGAAAGCAACATCGAAAGGCAACGTGTTATCTATAAAATAAAACGCAATCTTCCTTTAGACAATGGTTGTTCATATTCGGAAAGTAATATATTATTTCAAAGCAAGCTAGAAATAATATGGGCAACTCACAAGGAAATTAATCTTGCAGCTCCCACTGAATTTGAAAACATTACATGATTGTCTTTTCAGTAATAAAACGCAAGGCTCCCACTTGTCAACATTATAAGTGTTACATCACCAGTAGAAAGCAATTAGCGATTAATTTACTTACCTACTCTTTTAGAATGCCTACAAGTAGCAATGTACTTAGGTATTGCGCAGAGTATATGAAGTTCTACTTATGTAGATGAGGGACTAGCCATCATATATTCATTAACTTGAATATTTAGCATGCATTTCCTCCTTAATTGGTCTGCCTAGACACAAGGGTGTTTAGCACTATAAGGAATGAATCGAGTCCAAGAAAATTTACCTAGAAGACCTGCTGGTAATTTTCTTTACTCGTTACGGTTTAAACTCATACATTGTGACAAGTGCAAGATGTCATTATTTGGTAGCTATAGACACAATGTTCTCTAGTTACACAAATATTTTATCTTTTAAAAATTTCAAAACCGAAAAAAGGTAATGAAAGATTAAAAGTGAGTTTAAATATAATTGAGGAAAAACTTCAATTATAACCCTATCTTATTCTTATCAATCAATGAGAAGAGATAGGAATAAGTCTCACTCTTTCTAACCAGGAAAAGAGACTATGTTTGTCATTTAAGAAAAACAAACTCACCTTATGTTTACGAATTATGTTGCAATAACACAATTAACCAGAACATAGAAAGTTCAATTTAAGTATTTTAGATAATTAAATTCTTAAAAGTATTAACTACCCAATTAATTACTAATAAGACTGATAAGTGCTTAATTACACATATCTTTTACCCCTGAAAACGAGCTTAAATGACCAAAAACAGACAAAAACTGCCAAAATCGTAATTGCATTGATTATGCAACTCTTAGATTTATGTAGACCCTATGACTTTAGTAACTTCAATATAGTAGTGTCATGTACATGTATTTGTATCACTTATACCTCGGTCTGAAGGTCTGACCAGGTAACCTCGATTTAAAGTCGACCAAAAGAGAACACGCGAAAATTGACAAAGGTCTGACCAATGGAAAAAATTTGCCATGGGTTGGAAAGGCCCTGAGGTCTGACCAGAGAAGTCAATCCAAATGCATGTGTTCTTTATTTGGCTGACATAGACTTAAAAATTCACATAGGGGTATACACATAAATTTTTCAAAATATGTGACAAAAATCGTGTACAAGAAGCATGCAAAACATCTTGTAGCACAAGTTAAGAAAAACATTTTGTTAACCTTTTAATGTAGACACCATTTTGTCAAAAGTTAACGTAAACTCCAATATGGACGGCACATAGAAGCGGAAGGAAACAGTCTGCGGTGAAGATGCTTATTAAAAACCTGACTTCTTTAGGGAAGCCGTAGCAAAACCCGCCTTAAACTTCTCTTGTAGTTTGTTCACAATAGGCGAGCCGTATTTTCAATTGACTAATGATGTTATTATATGTTAAAAATCCTTTGTTAACATTAGCTTTTATAGTTGCCAATATAGTGGAAAGAATTACAAATTGATCAAACCCTATATTGGTACTCCAAAGAGCATCTGAGACACAATTAATTCCAATAATTCCCTCATATGCCGAAGCATGTAATGGGGCGGGATAAGATTAAAGATTAATTCAACCCCATACTGCACACATAAAAACTAAAATTACACAAGAAATCAAATTTTATAGTTTAATGTCCGTATTAAATTTGTCCAAAAACCCCGGTTTCGCAAATAACACATAACTGGTCACAAGGAGTATGCTTACGTGTGTAATATTAGACATGTTCAATCCAAATTTCTATATAAGTTATTTACCCGATTTAGAGTTTCACAAAGTCCTAATTTGCAATATTGAGTACACATAGCATATCACATATAAGCAATTAAAACAGCAGAAAATTGGAGTAAAGTAAGGAAACAAGACTCTTATATTGAAAGCAGTAAAACATTATAATGAGCCCATTCGAGTTCTTAAAAGAGTCTTCTCTCCAATTGGAGAACCAAAGACTCTCACTTTAGGTTGTGCTAAAGGTACCAATATTCTCCGATCAGTCGCATCATATAGCAGTGAATTGCGTGGAGTCCTTAAGGCCGAGAAAAATTAAGAATAGAATAACATGGCACTTTAATTAACCCTTTATTTTTAATCTTATACTCTTTTGTCCAAGTAATATTAGAATTTATTCCAGTTGTTTTTATTTATTATTTATGACAAGGATTGCATTCATTTGCCACAATTTTCCAATAAAAACAAAAATAAACCAAATTTCATGCAGCCCTAGCGTGATTAATATTGTGTAACTCCTAAAATTACCAAACGAGTGGCTTCGTGATGCCACTAGTTGAATTTAAATTACCTGATAACCATAAACAACCTCACGATGAACGCAGCGGATATGGGAATCTAGTATGGTGTATATGATTAACACACAATAAATAAACAAATGGGAAAAGAAACCTAACCTCCGATTGTGAAACACATGTTAGATAAAACAAAGTGACTAGATGTCAGCCTCTACGATGTGCCACATAAACACGAGACCAACGAAGTCTGCCCGGGGATGCTAGTCCAACTTCACGTGTTACCCAATACAACCTTTGTATACCAATACCACCTGAATTAAATACCAAATCCAAGCCCTAAAACCTGAACCGAAAAGCAGATGGTAGATCTAGGGTTTTGACCAAATTCGGTTAAACCGAATTTCAATAAACCGAACCGAAAATCACCCAAGTGATACCCTAGACGTTTCTAATAGTTGTCACACACCTTGAGAACTAATAAACCAAAGCCAAGAACCTGCTATAAAACCTTGTGGGATCAAATCACACTCGAAAAATCCCTAAATGGGATTACCAAATTAGGCAGAACCAAAAAAACAAAGAACCCTAATTACGTTTTAGATTATTTCGGTGATTTAATGAAGGAGAGATGGATCTGATTTGGGAGTGTTTGAGGCTTGTTAAATTCGTTTTTATGAGCTAGGGGTGAGGGGTTTATATACCCTTCAAGCCCTACTCATGATAAGACTTGGAAACATGAGTTTAAGCCTTATCCCAACTCTCTTACTCTCCCTTATCTCTTTATAATGAACCTAGACACATTCTAGAATCATCTTATGGCTGGCTACTCTCATTAAGACAGCCATAGTGTGTTTGTCCAATCGAATATGGTCTTTTGGTTTACTTTGGAAACGTATATGTTGAATAGTTTTAAATGCCTCAAAGTGTTATAACGTGTGTGCTCCAATAGCTCACACATTTCTAGTTAAACCAACTACCACAGTACCAACATTGGGTCCCATTATGGTTTCAAAGTAAGGTTCTAGCTTACCTTATACGGTAAATACCCTATCAATAATACATATCTCTCACGGGGTTTCATTGTCTAGCATGGTATCAGAGCGGGTCTGATCCTCATACCTAGGTGACTAATGTTGAGCCTCCCTCTTTTATATACCACCCCGTCAAACCCTATTCGTCAGCCAGTTATCTCCTTTCTTTTTGTTTGTTTCTTTCTTTTCTCTCTTAATGTTCTTAATAAAAAAAGATCTTTTGGTTATATATCCAGCAAATTTTTTTTTTTTTTTGTTTTTCAAGTGGAGAATGCATTGAATTTATTCCTGGTAGGATACTTTTTGGTTTATCCTGTCTGGGATAATTTGTTTATCCCCGTATGAAAAAAAAGATACTTTGGGTTATCCGCAAAAAGGGATACTTTGGGTTATCCCGTATATTAAAAAAATGATACTTTGAGTTATCCAAAAAAAATAGATACTTTGGGTTATCCCGAATAAAAAAAACTTTGGGTTATCCGGTTTGTGAATTAGAGGTTTGAAGATTTGTCTTCGCATGTTGGCGGATTTCTTCAACAACTAATTATGTTCGTGTGCGACGCTTTGATTTTGTTGATGTTAGAAGAGTCGCAGTCGGTATGCCTTCACAACAAGATTATGATTTTATTACGTTAATGTTTGTTTTTTCTTTTCTAGTTTACTACTACTTTCCTAACTCCAATACCAGCTTTTACGCGATTTTCGCCGCTCCGGACTGCGAAGGAATATTAGAATATAGATATGGCCCAAGCCCCGTTTGTGGGTTGGGTCCATTAGGGTTTCTAGTATGTTCTAGCTTACATTATAAATACCCTATCAATAATACATATCTCTCACAGGGTTTCATTTTCTAACACTAGTTGGAGGAGCAAATTATATCTTTTTTGTATTCAAAATCGGATAGAATTTATGACTGGAATAGTTGCTTATCTGTTCTTTTGCGGTTACTGCATATAATCAAAGGAGATGTCCTTGAAATCTATAAAAGAAAACTTTGTACATGATATGTTTATATGATATACGAGTGGTGTTATGCCAAAGTAAAGCAATATGAGATCGTTATTTCAATTCTTTTTTCTAAAGTATCCTATCTTACAAACCAAAACCAAATACCTAATTGAAAAATAACAAAAATACACAAATATTCACTAAATTAGACATATAATCCCCTCCCCTCTTCCAGTCCGTCGCGAAGAGTAACTAGGACCAATTTCGTCACGTTTTCATGTTCCAATTGAACACTTTCTGTTTTTTATTATTCTCAAAGGAGAAGATTATTCTCTTTACCAAACATATGTGGATCCAATCACGATCTTATAATAAGAACAAGAGATCTTTCTCGATCAATCCCCTTGCCCCTCATTCTTTGAGAATCAGAAAGATTGAAAAGTTTGAATTTGTTCATTTGGAAATCTAGTCTTCTACTTCATTTTTATTTACAATATTTTTGTTTAAATAATATTAATAATTTTCCCTCTTTTATTTATTATTCCCTTAAGTCCTATAGGGTTGATCCTTTAGAATTGGACTCATTTTCTCATTGAGCGAATGGTACGAAATAAATCAGATTGATTAAAATGGCTTCTTACTTTCCTGCGTCCTCGGTGAATGTCTTGGTAGAAGATATTATTTCTTGAAACTGTGGTTTTATATATTGGTTTTTAAGTTAAGTACGAATCTTAACCAAAATTCCTTACCTGTCCAGACTTCTAATGAATTGAGATATACAGTTTGTTTTCCGGTATAAATAGTAAGTATTTGTTCTTCTACCCCGAGAGGGGCGGATTGGGATTGTTTAAGCAATTCACGTAATCGTTGGCCTCTTGCCAATTGATTCTGAGTAGCTTTATCGAGATCAGAAGCAAATTGTCAAAACATCGTTTGTGAGGCTTATGTCAAAACCCGGTGCGCGCATGGGGATCTAAAACTAGTAAAGTTGTACGTACACATTTATATGATAAATACATATATAAACTTTAAGATATATATTATAATTCCACCCATAAAATAAATATGAATTTAAAATTTGGATTAACTAATTATCTATTTATATTATATTAATTATATATTATTATAAAACTAGTTTTATATATTATTATAAAACTGTCTGCTTGTTGAGAAGTAGAGCTCTAACCATATCTTTCAATTCAGCAACATCGGGAGATACACCGGAGGTGGAAGCGCTCGTACTCACTTTAGCAACAATGGCTTTGCTTCGGGAGTTACGAACTTTGGACTTGCTTTCGATGATGCTTGAGCAATCAGCGGGCCTTTTGTCCAAAAAGTTACCACCTGCGGCGGAGTTCAAAGAGTCTTGATCATTAACATTTAAGGCATTGTAAAATGTATCAAGTTGGTGAAGCTCCGAGAATCCATGATGTGGACATGCTCGGAGAAGATCTTTGAATCGATCCCAAGCCTCACTAAACGACTCATCAAACCTTTGTTTGAAATTGGTAATTTCGTTTCGAAGATTTGTCGTTTTAGAAGGTGGGAAAAACTGATTGATGAATTTAGCAACGAGATCATCCCATGTTTGAATTGATCGAGGGGGTTCTTTTTCAAGCCATATCCGGGCTGCCCCCTCGAGAGAGAAAGGAAAAAGCATCAACTTAATTGATGTGGTCGGGACATTAGGATATCTCAAAGTCGAGGTGATTTTATTGAAGTAACGGATGTGGGCATGTGGGTCCTCTTTGTCATGTCCGAAGAACTGCTTGTTCTGGACAAGAGTTAGCAACCCATGCTTGATCTCAAAATTTGCTGCTTCAATTTCAGGAACAACAATTGCGTCCTCGTATCCCTCGGTGGGAGCCTGGAGCAATTCTGCCATAGTTCGATTATCAGCCATCGTATCTTTGGGAGGTTCAACAAGATTAGGAGTAACTTGTTGTTGTTGTTGTAGACGACGAGCTTTAGAACGAGTGCGCATGCACTAAAATAGAGAACAAGAAGAGTATTTTTGGTTTTTTAGTTTATTCACAATCTATTTTAAACGGACAGGAACCTAAAACTAGACAACTTGAACCCAAATAGTCTACTTACTTCACGGTAGCTCTCAAAATGATAAACGCACAGGTGAGCGGAGGAGTAGGAATAGCGCGAAGCTTATTTCTCCTTTCGGGTCGTAGTTCCTAGGAACAACCCTCCTTATACCCACTTTGTAGTTTGTTTAACGTTTCAAGGTGAGCCGTATATCGTAAGAGACACAAATGGTAAGTTTTAAATCTTTTGTTCGAGTTGGGAACCAATAAGTTCACCGGAAATTATTATGATAATACCTCAATTGAGAATATTATATTTTGGTATTTTTACCAATTTGTAAATTTTATTTCTTGTTTATGGACAATGTTTTTATATTTTTGGTTTTTCTTTTGTTTTTGTATGATAATTATACTAGTAAAAGAAAATGAAAAATATTTTTGTACTTTTTTTTTTTTCGTTTAAGACAGAAAAATATTCACAGGGATATGATATTAAAACAAAGTTGATCAAACGTAACGATAGTCTTTTTCGCATCTCCGGTTGGGGTGGGTATTGCTGGGCACCAATGGCAGCAGGTTGCCTAAAATTTTAACAACGCGCGCAAAAACTCACCCCTCCGAATAACCTATCTAATAAATGATATTAAATACACCGTGCGGAATGAAAAATAACGCTCGAGATCAAGGGAAAACCGGGGAAGGAAGCAGTTATAGGGTGTCTCTCAGAGGTACAGTTATGTACCAACGAGGCTGAAATGGTAAAATCGCAGACGAATGATGAATTGTGTTTGGATGTCAACAAGAAAATGATTGGCACTAAATTTTATAAACAATAAGCAAAAACACTCATTTAAAAATAGCAAAGAGGTATAAGCTAGAACAAGAATCAAAACTTAGGAAATGAACAAAAACACTTTAAAACTTTTAACTAAGACACAGAAATAAGCTCAAATAAAATTAAGACAAGTTGAAATAAACTAATCTAACTCTAAATAAGCAAATACAAAAAGCAATTAAGCTAAATTTACAAGTTAATACACAACAGTACTAACAGTTTTAAAATACTACCAGTACCTAACTTGGAGTTAGTAACTGCTAGGGCTTAGTTAGTACTGTTAGCTTAAGGTTAGTACTGCTAGGCTAACAAAACACAAAGAAACAATAAATAGGCAAACAAGCTAAAACAGAATTTCACCTATCCTTAATAAGCACTTAGTAATTGGAATAAGCAACTAAAATAAACTAAAATGATAAATAAGCTAGATAAACCTAATACTTATTTAACTGTTGAGAATACCTGTAAAAAGGAAAAGAAGCTTAAATAAGCAAACAGTAAAGGAAATTGTTTAATCTACTCTATAAAAGCTGAAACAATCTTTAAATTAAGCTGAAATAATAAGCTGATAAGCTAAAATGAACAAAACACGTTCTAACAGTTTTTAACGACGTACTTAACTTAAGTTTGTACTGCTTGTGTAAGTTAAAAACTCGTTGTGTAATTAAGTTAGTACTGTTATCTTTGAAATTCCAGAAAATGAACTAGCAGTACTAACTTGGAGTTAGTACTGGTAGCTTTAAGGTTAATACTGCTCAAAAAGTGAACTAGCAGTATTAACTTATAACTAACAGTTTTAACAAGTAAACTATCAGTACTAAGTAAGAAAGTAAAGTAAACACTTTTCAACTAGCAAATAAGCAAAATAAGCACTTAATACAGTTCTGCAGAAAATAAGAACATTAAGGAAAAGAAAAACTTACAGCACCCTTGCTCAAAACAGGGTCAAACAACAAATCTACAAGCTCTAGCTTGTAATAGAACTAGCTAGTGAGGAGGCATTAAGCCCATCAGAACTGGCTTATCATCAATAACCTAAGTGTGGTATTTTTGAGAGTGATAATTTATGATTTTCTCCTTCAATACTTACTTTTTATTTTTCACGTAATGAAAAGCAGCCTCTAGAGTAAGATGTGATGAGAACTTTTTGAACACAACAAACAATATGATTGAGAAACTTAACACTGGTATTGTACTATTGACTTTAAAACTTAAACTTGCATTAATATTGAAAGTGTTACAAGATGAAAGTAAAAGATCGTGAATGACTGAAAAATTAAGCCTATGTTATTTATAGATTAATAGTTGCCTCAAAGGCTTACAAAAAGCTCTATTTATAGCCGAAGTCTTGGACTTGCAGCTTGTGCTTCTTTGGAGAGCAAAAACAAGTGTGCTTGTTGTGTGAGGTGAATCAAAAGCAAATCCCAGCCTTTGATTTCATTTGTGCTTCTTTGAGTCATCTTAGCCATTGAGATATTGGGATAGGTGAGGGATGCCAACCTTGGGTTTTTATACACTTTTGGGGGGGGGGGGTGTAGTAGGGGGATGAAATGATTTGGATAGGAGAGAAGTGGTTTTGCACAATGGAGAAGGTAGTGGGGAACATAACAGTTGTTAACTGGGTTTGGGCGGGTAAAAAGTAGACTTTTGGGGGAGTTAGCAGTTTGGTCCCCTGAAGATGTATAACTTAAATGCAATATCTACTTGGTTGGCAACTTTGACCCTTGTCTTTTTAATCTTTTGTAATACAACTTTAGGCTTGGCAGTTTTAGCCCCTCAAGTTGTATTTTCTTCATTTTGATGACTTTTGACTTTGCCCTTTCCACTCCGTGCTTGGATTTGTTTGTCTTTGGTTTTCTTTTTGCTCTTTTTCTTGAATATCCGTTTCCTGCACAATACAAATGCAAACATACAAATACAATGTATTTTTGGTACGTTTTTAGCCATTTAGGTTCGCTTAATATGAAAAATGGTATGTGTAATTAAACACTTCATCAGGGTATACCGAGCCGGTGTGAAAGGTGTACAAACTATATAGGCTGGATAGTGAATCACCTAAAATAGTCACTAGCAGGAACGTAATCTTCAATGAAAGTGTCATGTACAAAGACACGTTGAAGGATTCTGGTGCAGGTGATAAGTCTGTTGAGGAATTACAGGTTGAGGTGGAACTGCAGAGGTTAAATAATCATACGCCTGAGGAAGAATAAACACATCAGGAAGATGGCGATGATGAAGATGCAGGGGATCAAGAAACCGATCAGCCACCAGATCTCATAGATTATCAGTTGGTTCGGGATAGAGAGCCAAGGACACGAACGAAACCTTTGAGGTTTCAAAATGAAAGTAATATGGCTGCTTACGCATTTGCTATAGCAGAGGAAGAAGATAATCATGAACCTTTGACATACCAGGAGGCAGTTGCTTGTGAAGATAGTTCTAAGTGAAAAGTTGCTATGGAAGAAGAGATGGATTCTCTGAGGAAGAACAAGACATGTATGGAATTGAGAACTTTGCTTGACCTCTTCTGCTCTTTTTCTCCTCTGAAAATTGACTTTTATGGTTTAGGTATCGAGAATATGATTTAGCACACTTAAAACTCGTTTTTGAGTTTTATATTTATAGGGTCTGGAGTCGGTCTCGATACGGCGTATCCACTGAGTTGGATACGGCGTATTAGGGTTTCTTGGAGTAGGGACCACGATTGATATCTTCTAGAATCTTCACATACTATAACTTTGATACGGCGTATTGAGTAAATCTGGATATGGCGTATTGATCTTTATTCCTTCGTGGTCTTTGGTGAGTGCATGCACGGATACGTTGTATCTTCCTTATTGGATATGGCGTATTGGGTGTCAGAATCTATAATCTTTAAAATATCTTCGTTTAAGCTCCAGAATGCGCGTCTTTTGCTAAGTTTCACCAAATACTCCATAATTACTGCAATTCTAAAATATAAACGTTTAAGTAACAATTCTTTGCAATAATCATACAAAATGGGTAAATTACATGGGATAAATGATGCTATAAAATAGACGTTATTTGATGTTGTCAGGCATGAAGGAGCTCGGGGAAGCAAAGAAGATTCTTGGTATGGAGATCGTCAGGGATCGGAGTCCCAAGATTCTGAGGGTGTCATAATCCGGGTACGTTTCTAAGATTTTGAATAATTTTAGAATAGACAATGGGAAATCGGTTCAGATGCCATTAGGTGGGCACTTCAAGTTGTCGTTAAAGGATTGCCCGGTTAGGGATTATGATGTTGAAAGGATGAGTAAGGTGCCGTATGCAAATGCGGTTGGGAGATTAATGTACTTGATGGTGTACACGAGGCCAGACATAGCTTATGCGTTAAGTGTAGTTAGCAAATATTTGGCGAATATGGGTAAAAATCATTGGGAAGCAGTGAAGTGGATTTTGAAATATTTACGATGGGATTGGTGTATGGGACAAATCGTGGCAACCATGTAGACGTAACAGGTTTTGTTGATTCAGACTACGCTAAGGATCCAGATAAAGGTAGGTCTATCACTGGTTACGTTTTTTAGTACAGGGATGTGCTGTAAGCTGGAAGGCAATGCTACAACATGTGGTGGCTCTTTCAACTACAGAGGCGGATTATATGGCCCTTATGGAGGCTATGAAGGAAGCTATTTGGCTAAGGAGACTCTTGGAAGAGTTGAGCGTAAAGCTTAACACTGTGGCAGTTAATTGTGATAATCAGGGCGCAATTCACTTATCACGGAATCATGTTTTTCATGAGAGGACTAAGCACATCAATGTGTATTATCACTTTATCAGAGAGGTCTTGGAAGCAAAGACGGTTGAAGTTCTGAAGGTGGGTACTGAACACAATGCTGTGGATGCCTTGACGTAGGTGGTAGTTGGATTGAAGTTAGAACACTGATTAGAGTTGCTGAGTGTCGGTGTAGGCTAATATGAAGCCTAAGGTGGAAATTGTTATGTTTAGTCATCA
>BQNB010189430.1:0-11871 GCA_026074375.1 Tanacetum coccineum | reverse complement strand
AGTCTTTATATATACACCACAAGGTTTCTAATCTAGTTGTTTAGATTTATCTAAACAAAACAAAAGATCCATTCAATTGGAACCAACAAAAACACATAATAGTAAACAATGTAAAAGTTCTCGTTGCTAGTGATAATGAAGTTAAACAATTTTATAAGCCATTATCAAAACTTGGAGTTGGATTTTTAAAACCTAATTTTGGATAAAAAAAACTCCACCACCTAGAAGAGTCACAAATAATTATTATCGTCCTAAAACACCGCAACCAAAAAGAAACGTTGGTCGACAAAATCAACCTCGTGGATTTCCCGTAACTTGGAACAACTTCCCACGTCAAACTTACATGCCATGAGAAATGTGTCTTCCATTTTCACATCCCAACCAATTGCATCAAATGCAAGGGATGTTTAGCACTAACAACTTTGGACCATGAGATATTGGGAAACAAATGTTTGAGGTGTTGCCTTATATAAATAGATATGCCTTGGAGTCGACTTGGAACCCGATGAGTGGATAAAGGATAGCGGATGCTCCAAACACATGACGGGTAACTGAAAGCTCTTCTCAAGCTACAAGGCATACAACAGAGGTAATGTTATTTTTGGTAGCAATCTTCGCGGTAACATCATTGGCAAAGGTACGATCTCGAATGACTCTCTCAAAATAGATAATGTAGAACATGTAGATAATCTAAGATTTAACTTGTTAAGTATAGGACAAATATGTGATAATAAGTATAGAGTAACTTTCTCTAAACATGATAGTGAAATCACCAAGGATTGTAAGATCATAAGTAGAGGTATTAGGAAGAAAGGCTTATATGTGATGAAATTAAGAAATAAGCCTAACGACCAAATTTGTCTAGCAACGATTGATGAAAATTCCACGTTGTGGCATAGGAGATTAGGTCACGCAAATATGCATCTCATTTCAATCGTTAGCATCTAATAGAATATTAGAAACTTACCTAAGTGCGTAAGTTTGATCAACACTTCAGTGATGCTTGCAAAATTGGAATGCAACTCATGCTAGTCCATAAGGGTAAAGATTATAGTCCCTCAACGACAGATGCTTAGAACTCCTTCACCATGGATCCTGCTTCAGTCCATCCACCGTATGGAGTTACGGAAGAAACCGCCACACCTTTGTCATAGTACATGACTACTCTAGGTATACTTGAACTAGATTTCTTAAGGACAAAACCAAAGCCTTTGATCAATTCGAAATATTTAGTAAGAAAAATCAAAACCAATTAGGATGTACTGCAGTGTCAATAAGAACCGACCACGGCAGAGAATTTGATAATGAGGTGCAATTTGGAGAATTGTGTAATGCCAATGGTATTACACATAACTTCTCAGCTCCATGCACTCTTCAATCAAATGGCGTGGTCGAAAGGAAAAATAGGACACTTTAAGAAATGAGTAGGACTATGTTGAATGAGCAATCGTTTCTGATAGTGAATTTTTATACATAATAACATATAATATAATACCAAAAGGGCAATTAAGAACTTTCTTAAAGTCTCCCTTAAAAAAATCTCACCCTAAAAGATATATATAATATATAATACGTATATTTAACCGGGAAGTTTGATCACCCGAGTCATTTTCCCAACGACTTGTGAAATTGAAACCTTGCTTTAGCTTGGATTATGATTTGAATAGTAGAAAAGATATTTTTGAGTATCTATAACTACTAAATAAAAGCAACAATTAAAATGAACAATTAAAAGCAATTAAACACTTAAACAATTAACGGGAAACAAATAAAACACGACAATTAAGCAAATAAGACAAAATTAAACTTTAAAATTGCAAACTAAATTTCTAAACCTAAATTAGGACAAAAGAAAATTTTAGGAACAAGAAAAATATTTTTTTGATTATTTTTGAATTTATTATGAATCAACGAAGTTAATATCTAATTACATCCTAGAAGTTAGCAATTAAAGGTACCTAAAAAATAAGAAAAATGATTTTAAACTTAGAAAAGTCTAAAAATAACATAAAAAAAACTTAGAAAACTAATTTTTTTAACTTTTTTTTAAAAATTAAAATCCTATTTTTAAAATTAAAATTAAAAGCTCAAAATTTAAAATTAAAATATAAAAGTGTTGAAAATGATTTTTCTGAATGTAAACCTAAAAGTATTTAATCTAATGCTAAAAAATATTTTTTTGTATTTTCATACAACTTTTTTCTATTTTTATGTATTTTCTAAGCTTGATCACGAAGCTCGCTAAGTTCATTGAGTTGAAGCTTTCGATGATCGCCCGCGGTCTTTAAATCGAAGTTGGCATGCTTAAGAGCCCAATATGCTTTGTGTTCTAGTTCAACTGGTAAGTGACACGCTTTTCCATAGACTAACTTGTACGGAGTGCATCCAATTGGAGTCTTGTAAGCGGTCCTAAAAGCCCATAATGCATCATCTAGTTTGTCGGACCATGAGGCACGGTTTTCTCCTACCGTCCTCTCCAAAATTCTTTTGAGACCTCGATTCGTGACTTCAACTTGACCACTCGTTTGAGGGTGGTAAGGAGTCGAAAGACGATGGGTGACACCATATTTAGACATAACTTTATCAAATTTGTCGTTACAAAAATGGGTCCCTCGATCGCTTATGATTGCTCTAGGAGCACCGAATCGGGAGAAAAGGGATTTTAAAAACTTGACAACTACTCTAGCATCGTTAGTGGGGAGCGCTTTCGCTTCAACCCATTTGGAAAGATAATCGACGGCTACCAGAATATATTTGTTTCCTCTAGACGACGGAAAAGGTCCCATAAAATCGATACCCCAAACATCGAAAATTTCACAAACTTGGATAGCATTTTGAGGCATCTCATCATGATGTGAAATTTTGCCTTGTCTTTGACATGCATCACAAGATTTGACAAATTCGAAAGCATCCTTATAAATGGTAGGCCAAAAGAAACCGGCATCAAATACTTTCTAAGCGGTGATCCGCACATGTACGAAAGAGATAGGGATCATCCCAAAAGTAATGCTTTATATCCTTGAAAAACTTCCTCTTTTGTTGGGTTGACATTCCTTTGATAAGAAAATTCCCCGCGTGGTAATTTGCTATATCGGCAAACCACTGGGGGGGGGGGGGTACTTTATTATCATTAAAGTTACCGGTTGGGGGGTGTTCAATGTTTCAAGAGGAAAGGTTCATTAATCTTATTAGGATCAAAAATATTCCTCATACATGGTTTTCAGACGAAGAGGTGACTCGTCTGCAAAAGTTTTTCAGCACCCTTGGTATCAATTACTAAAAAATCGAATTCTTGGAGAAGTAAGACCCATCTAAGCAATCTTGCTTTGGCGTCTTTCTTATTGAAGAGGTATTTTAATGCGGAGTGGTCCGTGTAAACAACACTTTTGTTCATGATTAGATATGATCGAAACTTCTCAAAAGCGTAAACACCTGCAAGCATCTCTTTTTCTGTTGTTATGTAGTTTGATTCTACTTCGGTCATTGTCTTACTTCAATAATGAATTGGTCTAAAATGCTTTTCAATCCTTTGCCATAGAATCGCACCTATTGCATAATCACTTGCATCACACATGATTTCAAAAGGTTGGTCCTAATTCTGAGCAATGAGAATTGGAGCTTCGGTTAACTCTATTTCACATAGTTGAAAGTCTAGACTGCAATCTCTGAGAAGATAAAAGGAGTGATTTTCTCTAAGAGATGGGACAGTGGGCGAGAGAATCTTATGAAAATCTTTGATGAATCTCGGTAAAAACCAGCATGCCCATTAAACTTTGAATTTCCCCAAACGTGGTTGGGTTATGGTAGCTTAAATCACATCGATCTTAGCTTTGTCGAATTAATTCCTTCTCAAGATCTTATGTCCGAGTACGAATACACTTCTTTCACCATGAAATGGCTTTTTTCCTAATTTAGAGCTAAGTTGGTGTCTTCACACCGTTTAAGCATTTTTTTTCTAGATTGGTGAGGCACGTAGAAAAAGAATCTCCAAAAACTGAGAAATCATCCATGAAGACTTCCATTGTCTTTTCAATCATGTCATGGAAGATTGCCATCATACACCTTTGAAATGTGCCTGTCGTATTGCATAAACCAAAAGGCATGTGGCGATAAGCAAACGTTCTGTATAGGCAAGTGAATGTGGTCTTCTCTTGGTCATTTGGTATCGATGGAATCAGAAATGAATCCAAGAACCATCGAGGAAACAATAGTAACTCATATCCTGCGAGTCTCTCAAGCATTTGAATCCCATGAACGGTAAAGGGAAAAGGTCATCTCTATGTAGCTTGTGTTCAACTTACGATAATCTATGCATACTCTCTATCCTGTTACAAGTCTTGTCGGTACTAATTTGTTATCATCATTGGTTACTACGGTCATTCCTCCTTTCTTTGGTACACAGTGTACTGGGCTCACCCAAGGACTATCTGAGATTGGGTAGATCAATCCAGCGTTGAGAAGTTTTTCAACCTCTTTTTTAATGAACCCTTCTCTGATGTTGGACCGCTGGTTCATAGTCATCTTCCATTAGAATTTTATGAGAACAAAATTCCGGGTTTATACCCTTAATGTCAGAGAGCCTCCAAGCAATTGTTTGCTTTCGGGATTTAAGAACCTTTATGAGAGCGGTCTTTTCATCATCGCTCAAATCTTTTGGGCAATTATAACAGGCAACTTGTTGTTATCTGCTAAAGAATGCTATTTCGAGATGAGTGGTAATCCTTTAAGTTCAACCTCGGGAGTTCATTCTTTGTTCATAAGAAACAGCATACGATTGAAGACTTCTTTGGGTTCAACTATGTTAATGTCTCTTCCGAATTTTCTGGTAAATAATCTCCTTGGGTTTGGTTGAGGAAAGGTAATGGATCAATATTGAGAAGTGGCTTTCTTAGAAATAATAATGTCACCCTCGGATCATAGTACATAACATTATTTTCTGGATGAAGTTTGCTCCATCGTCGATTGCTATAGAAAGCATCGCTTCTTCAAAAAGTAAGAAAATCACCATTTTTCCCCCCCCCCTCGAAAGGAGTGAGTGTTGGAGAAGAATTTGAAACAATCGGATCATATCCAGGAGACGGATTGCCATATGCAACTGAGTCAGAAAAATCTAAGACTTCTTGTGAGTATTCTTCACACGTGACATCAATGAGATCGACTTTCTTCAATGATTCGAAATTGTTGTACGAAATAGAAGGTGTATCACCACATTTAAGGGTTAAAGTCTGATCATCATTCCTAAGAATTATCTCTCCTTCATATACATCGATTAAAGCATGATACGTGTCCAAAAAAGGTCTCCCGATATCTAACGGTAGCTCGATACGTTCTATGAAATCAAGAACAACAAAGTCGGCGGGAAAGTAAAACTTCCCTACTTTAACAAAAACATTCTCGGCTACACCGGTTGGTTTGGAAATTGTTCGGTCAGCTAATTCTAACACCATTTTAGTATCATTTAGGCCCAGGAGTCCAAGCTTTTTCCAAATGAAAAGAGGCATGAGATTTATGCTAGCACCTAAATCGGCTAGGGCTAAGCAATTATCAAACTCTGAAAAATCA
Source organism: Tanacetum coccineum (assembly GCA_026074375.1). Taxonomy (NCBI): domain Eukaryota; kingdom Viridiplantae; phylum Streptophyta; class Magnoliopsida; order Asterales; family Asteraceae; genus Tanacetum; species Tanacetum coccineum. The sequence continues at coordinate 6,309 of BQNB010189430.1, read as the reverse complement.
CATGGAATAAGAAATCGACCGGGGTCACCTAGCTTTTCCGGAAGCTTTTTAAGGACAACCGTACTACAATTCTCATTCAAAGGTGTCTTGGTTAACTCGATTAACTTGTCTTTGTTATTAAGCATCTTTTTGAACATTGGAGCAAACTTTGGCATATGGATGAGAGCATCCGCGAAACTTAGCTCAAAGTGAAGATTACATAAAATTTCCATAAACTTTGAAGCTAGGATATCATCCTTCTCACGAATTTTTTCTTTTACAAGTCTTGAAGGGTATGGCAAACTACTCTTGGTCTTTTGAGCTAAAGAGGGCTCTTTGATTGGTTCTTCGTCTTTGTTTTGATCTTGGACAACTTAAGGTTGGATGTCTTCGGTGCTAGGTAGCTCCGTATCCTTTGTCACCTCGAGTTCCTTTTCCACCACCGGCGGTGGAATTGGAGGTCCGTCATATGAGACACCACTTCGTGTGGTAATTGCCTTGGCTTCGTTCCTAGGGTTTGGAAAATGGTAATTGCTTGTACCGAACTAGAACTTGAAAGCTGGTTGTGTGATAGTTTTTTCATGAAACTAAGCATCATCTTCGAAAATCAACATTAGCCATTTGATTTTGCAAATTTTGACCTTGATTTTGAACATTCTTCAACACCGCATCGTTTGCCTTGACGTAGTTCTCAAAATCCGTTTTCGAAACACCTTGAATTTGGGGCGTAGGAGCTTGATATGGTGGAACTTGGTAAATCGGTGGTTGATTGGTTGGTGGTTGAAAAACTTGACCTTGATGGTTTTGATTAAAATTGTTTCCACGGTTTTGATTGAAATTGGAATTGGTTCCTTGATAACGGTTTTGGTTGTTTTGGACATTCGGTTGATTGAAACCCGGTGGTTTCATTTGACTTGCCAAATTGGAAGGTTGGTTTCTCTGGAGAAAATTGCCAACGGCTGCAGTTTGTTGAAATTGTTGGATGTTGTCATGAAGAACGGGAAAATCGTTTCCACCTCGAGTTAACGGACAATTTCGATCCACATGTGACACATACTTCCTCAACCGCTTTGATGGGTGCGGGAGTAGTAACAACTAAAGCTTTCATTTCATTCATCATTTGTTTCATCTTAATAGTCATCTTATCCTCGAGAGAAGCGGCTATTTGTTGCATATCGAAAGAATTATTAGAAGGTGAAGAAGTAGAAAGAGGAGCATCCGTACTCACTCTTGAATCACTAGCACAACTCCTTGAGTAACGAACTTTTGACTTGCTTTCAATAATCGCTAAACCTTCTTGAGGCATCTTGTCTAAAAAATTTAAAATTGCCAACCGGCGGCGAATCTAAGGCATCATGATCGTTTAAATTCAAAAATTGTAAAAAGTATCGAGTTGGGTAGTTCCGAGAGCCCATGGTTGAGGGACATGTACGAGGAGTCCTTAACACGTTCCATGCTTCATTAAAGGTTTCGTTTGGTTCTTGGAAAAAAATTGGTGATTTTATTTCGAAGGTAAGTTGTTTTCGAAGGTGGAAAGAATTGGTTTATGAATTTTGAAACAAGGTCGTCCCATATGAGAATTGATCTTGGTTGTTCCTTATGGTTAACCAAATTTTGAGGCTTCACCGTCTAGTGAAAAAAGGAAAAAGCAAAAGCTTTATCGAAGTTGTCGGAACATCGGGATGTCTAAACGTTGAAGTGACCTTGTTGAAAATGAAGGACATTTGTGAGGGTCTTGTATACCCGTGAACTTATTGTTTTGCACAAAGATTGATTCAAAGGGTTGTTTAAGCTCGTAATTGTTTGCAGTAATCGGTGAACAACTATAGGCATCTTCATCCCCGAGGGGTGCTTTGTAACATTGGGGCATGGTACGATGTTGGCCATTGCTATCAATGTTTTGATTGTAATTGGTTCTTCTAAATCAAAATTTTCAACCACAACCGGAAGTGTTTGTTGTTGTCGACGGTCTTCGAGATTGCGAACGATGTGCGCATAAAAAAGGGAAAACTAAATTTCTAAAGCAAAATCTTTCACTAATTTTTTTTTAATTATAATGAATTTAAACGGTTACACGAAATAGACTTAAACCAAATAATCAACTACTTCAGGTAGCTCTTGAAAAATTGCTTTTCAAGGTGAGCGCGTACTTGTGAGAGATCACAAATGGCAAGTGTTAAATCTTTTATTTCGATTTGGGAACAACAAGTTTCATCGGAAATTTAAATGATAATACATCCGTGGAGAGTATATATTTTGGTACTTTTACAATTGGTGACATTTTATTTATTATAAAAAAGGAAGATTTTTTTTTATATTTTGATTTTTTCTATTTTTTTTTATCTTTTATTTATATAAAAAAAAAGGAAAATATTTTTACTTTTTATATATTTTATGATTTTTTTTTGATTTTTTGAATTATATAACAAGAATGAAACTTTCAAGGGTGAAAAACACAAAACGAAGGAATCGTAAACACTAGTCCCCGGCAGCGGCGCCAAAAACTGATTTGTAGTTTTGTATACCTATAATATACTATAAAATAATATTCCAAAAGAGCAATTAAGAAAATTCCCTAAGGAAAATTCACTCTAAAAAATATATAAAATATAATATATAATATGTATATTTAACCGGGTAAGTATGATCACCCGGGGTTCTGTTTCCCCATACGACTAGTGAATTGAAACCTCGTTTAACGTCCGGGATTTTGATTTTGAATATGCGATTTGGATGATTTGATATCTAAAGCAAACAATTAAAAGACAATTAAAAAAATCAGATAAACAAGTAAAATTATATGGATAACAAATAAAACGAGACAATTAAGCCAAAAACCTACTAAAATTTAAACCCTAAAATTGCAAATTAAGTTTCTAAACCTAAATTATGGATAAAAATAAAATTATAAGAAACAAAATATATTTTTTAGATTATCTTTGAATTTTTTTTTGAATTAAAAAACTATTGAATTCATTATTAGAAACTTGATCCAATATTAAAAGGATTTACAAGATTTAAAGTAAAATTAAGCTAAAAAACTTATTTCCTAAAAAGCTACGGTGAGTGTGTGTTGTGAAGAGTGAGGCCTTTTTTCTCATTTTTGTTTCTATCGTGCTGAGAGAAAGCTTCTAGGATGCCTTACTTGCTCTTCATACTTCATTTTCCACCACTATTGTCATAATCATTGGATCAAAGATTTGAGCCGTTGGATCAATAACACACTCACACGGATTGCCAAGCTGTCATTCTTTGATGTGACAGCTTGTGCTAGTTGTGTGAGTGTGTTTAGTGCAAAAACCCACACCCCTTGTGCTTTTGCGGTTCGAAGGAAGGGTTTTCCTAAAATAATAGGTACTCTAGGATCGGGCTCAAAATTAACCACCACAAAATCCGCAAGCAAGTGAATACATCACTTCTAACTACAACATCCTCGGCTATGCCCATTGGTAAATCGAATGATTGGCAAGCTCGAGTGTCATACGAGTAGGAGTCAAAGCTTCAAGCTCAAGTTTCTTGTAGATAGAATGAGGTAAAAGGTTAATGCTAGCTCCTGAATCGGCTAAAGCATAGTACTATGGAAGTTCTTTTAAAGACATGGGATAGATAATTTTCCCGGATTTCTCGAGCTTTCGGGGTCATTGTTCATAAGATGGCGGAACAATTAGCATTCACAGTCGTTAATAACGATTCTCTCGAGTATCTCTTTGTTCCTTTAGCAATGAGCTTAACTATTTTTGAACTTTGGCATTTCGACAGAGCATCTTTCAATCCATTCTCTAAACGGAGTTTTTGCTTTGAACATCTTCAAGAACGGCTAGTGTTGAGCCACTTGGGTTTATCGTTCTCTCTCACTTGATCTCTCGGGGAATGGAAGTTTAGATGATTACGAATTAGGATTAGGATCAAGATTAACGGTTTCCTTTGCTTTTGGTTTTGGAATTTCCATGAAAATTGAATCTTCTTCCCCCGGAGATGGGACATGTGCGGTATTTTCCAAATTTGGATTTTGCACTTTTTCCGTTGACGTCTCCAGGTTGGGTTCATTCTGGGGGTTTGAAACATCGGGTGTAGGAACAAGAGGAGTCGAAGGTTCTTCCAAAGACTTACCGCTCCTTGTGGTGATAGCATTAATTTGCTGACGAGGGTTAGTCACGGTTTGACTTGGAAGAGTTCCTGAATTCGAGGTAGAAGCTGAATTTTTGAAATTATTACAAAGACTTGTCAACAAACTCGTGACATTAGCCATTTGATTTTGCAAATTTTGTCCCTGATTTTGAACATTCTTTAACACCGCATCGTTTGCCTTGACGTAGTTTTCAAAATCCGTTTTTGAAACACCTTGGATTTGGGGCGTAGGAGCCTGATATGGTGGAACTTGGTAAACCGGTGGTTGATTGGTTGGTGGTTGAAAAACTTGACCTTGATTGTTTTGATGGTTTTGGTTAAAATTGTTTCCACGGTTTTGATTTGAATTGAAATTGTTTCCTTGATAACGGTTTTGGTTGTTTTGGACATTCGGTTGATTGAAACCCGGTGGTTTCATTTGACTTGCCAAATTGGAAGGTTGGTTTCTTTGAAGAAAATTGCCAACGGCTGCGGTTTGTTGAAATTGTTGGATGTTGTCTTGAAAAACGGGAAAATCGTTTCCACCTCGAGTTAACGGACAATGGTTAAAATTGTGATTCGATCCACACGTAAAACATACTTCCTCAACCGCTTTGACGGTCGCAGGAATAGTAACAACTAAAGCTTTCGTTTCATTAATCATTTGTTTCATCTTGATAGTCATCTTATCCTCAAGAGAAGCGGCTATTTGTTGCATATCGATAAAGGAATTATCTTGGAGGTGAAGAATTAGAAAGCGGAGCATCCGTACTCACTCTTGAAATACACTGCGCGACTCTTGGTAGGAAACTTTTGACTTGCTTCAATTAATCGCTAAACTTCTTGAGGCATCTTGTCTAAAAAATTGCCACCCGCGGCGGAATCTAAGCATCTTATCGGTTTGAATTCAAAGAATTGTAAAAGAGTATCGAGTGGCTGTAGTTCCGAGAAGCCTATGGTGAGGGAATTGACGAAGAGTCTTTAAAAGTTCCATGCTTCATTAAAGGTTTCGTTTGGTTCTTGGAAAAAATTGGTGATTTTGTTTCGGAGGTAAGTTGTTTTCGAAGGTGGAAAGAATTGGTTTATGAATTTTGAAACAAGGTCGTCCCATGTGAGAATTGATCTTGGAGGTTCCTTGTCTAACAATTTGGCTTCACCGTCTAGAGAAAAGGTGAAAAAGACAAATGCTTTATCGAAGTGTTCGGAAACTCGGGATGTTAACGTGAAGTGACTTGTTTGAAATCGAAGGTGTTGTAGGGTCTTGTCTACCCCGTGAATTATTGCTTTGCACAAGATTGAACCAAAAGGTGGTTTAGCTCGAAAGTTGATTGATTAATCGGTTTGGAACAACTATAGCATCTTTATTTACACCCTCGATGGGTGCTTGTAACATTTGGGCCATCGTTCGATTATCGGCTATTGCAACAATGTTTTGATCGACAATTGGTTCTTCTAAATCAAAATTTTCAACAACAACCGGAGGAGTTTGTTGTTGACGACGTCTTTGAGATTGCGAACGAGTGCGCATAAAAAGAAAAACTAAAAATCAAAAAGCAAAACTTTACACTAAAATTTTTTATTTTTTATTTTTATTATTTTTTAACAATGAATTTTATCGGTTACACGGAAGAGACTTAAACCAAATAATCAACTACTTCAAGGTAGCTCTCAAAAATTGCTTTTCACGGTGAGTCGTATTTCGTTGAGACACAAATGGCAAGTGTTAAATCTTTAGTTCGATTTGAGAACCAACAAGTTCACCTGAATTGATTATGATAATACCTCCGTTGAGAATATTATATTTTGGTATTTTTACCAATTGGCGACTTTTATTTCTTAATTAAAAAAGAAGATTTTTTTTATATTTTTGATTTTTCTATTTTTTTTACTTATACTAAAAAGAAAAGGAAAATATTTTTTAACTTTTTTATATTTTATGATTTTTTTTAAATTATAAAACAAGAATGAAACTTTCGAGGGTGAAAGGATCTTCAAACCAAATAAACTAAAAACGAAGGAATCATAAACACTAGTCCCCGGCAACGGCGCCAAAAACTTGGTGTTAAAGTTTTATATACCCAAAATATATATAAAATATAATACTTTAAAAGAGAAATTAAGAAAATTACCAAGTTACCCTCGATAAAATTCACTCTCAAAAATATATATAATATAATATATAATACGTATATTTAACCGGGTAAATATGATCACCCAGGTCGT
>BQNB010189429.1:0-11871 GCA_026074375.1 Tanacetum coccineum | reverse complement strand
AAAAGGACCCCGCTCACTGCATCTTGAGATGCAGCCAGGTAAACATACAATGTTTCCTTTGGGATAGGGGTGGTAAGGGAGGGAAGTTCCATTATCAACCATTTTATTTCTTAAAACGCACGTTATGCGTCTTTCGTCTACCGGTAATCATCCTTATTCTCCTTCATGATATCCTTTAGCGTTTCAAAAAATGGCATTGATCGTTTCGCTGACCTGGCAAGGACCCGATTCAATGCTGCCAGCTTCTCGCTTAAGCTTTGCATTTCCTTGAGGGTTTTGGGAGATTGTATATCTACTACTGCCTTCATCTTTTTAGGTTTTGCTCTTATTTCCTCCGAAGTTACCATATATCCAAGGAGCTTTCCTTCTTCTACGTCGAACGAACACTTCTTTCGGATTCAACTCATGTTGATCTTTCGGAGATTATTAAAGGTTTCTGCTATATCTAATATCATCCCGTGCTCCGTCTTACTCTTGATGACCATGTCATCAAAATATGCCTCTAGGTCCTGCCTACTTGCGTTTGGAAGGCTGAATCAACCAACCTTTGGTATGTTGCCCCGACATTCTTTAATCCGAACGGCATCTTAGTGTAGCAATAGGTCCTTTGATAGGTATAGAAAGTTGTCTTCTCTTCGTCTTTTTCAGTCATATGAATTTGATGGTACCACTTGTATGCGTCCAAGAAACACTTGAAATGGAATCCCATCACCGACTCAATTTTCAAATCGATCTCTGGTAGCGAATAGTAATCCTTTAGGCATGCCGAGTTAATATTTTTAAAATCAATGCACATCCTCTATGTGTCATCAATATTCTTTGCTAGCACCGGGTTGGAGATCCAGGTAGGATATCGGACCGGCCTCACAATGCCAGCCTTAACCCATTCTTCTACCTCTTTCATTACCGTGAGGCTCTTTTCTCTACCCAAGACCCTTCGCTTTTGTGCTACCGGAGGAACATACATGTTAACATTCAAGGTGTGCTTGATGATTCGGTCAGGGACCCTAGTCATGTCCGAAGGTTGCCACGTGAATACATCCAGGTTGTTGCTTAAGAGGCTTATCAGTTAGAGACGACATTCTTTAGAGAAACGCATCCCGATCGTGACCTTCTTTTCCAGAAATGTTGGGTTGATGAGCACTTCCTCTTCTATCGGATCACCTTGTCTTTCAGGTTTTGATTCTTTGGATTTCTCCTCTGGCATGGTTCGCTTTTCTTCCAAGCGCCGGCATTCGAAACGGTAGCTATTCGAGCCACCAAAGTAGCGATACCCGTAGGAGGAGGAAACTTCATCATTGCGTGAATGGTAGATGAGACAGCCCGGAGGCTTCACATTTTGGTGCGTCCTAGAATGATGTTGTATGCGGAGAACACTCCTACCACTGTAAACTTCATCATTGTTCTTCGGCACAAACCCTCATTTCCGAATGCTACATCTAGTTTAATCTTTCCTGATGGGATTCAATTGTTTCAGAGAATCCCTACCAACTTGTCTGGGTTTGGGTTAACGCGCTTTAAGGATTATGGTAGAGTTAGCAACGCCTGTGTTAAAAATATTTCCACATCGTCGCCTTGATCGACAAACATTGTAACCAAGAAAAACTCTTATTTCGGCCTCCAACTATTAGAGGTTGTTGAACATATCGGCTGAGTATTGGTGGGAAGGTTATTAGGACGTTTATCCAATCCTCTTCGTCGCCTACTCTTGACTTGCGTTTTCGGTTGTTGCTTTGAGTCCACGCCATGTTGATGACCATACCTTTGCCATTGTTGTTCCCCTACTGTCTTCCTTTTGCATTCCCCGTTTGCTTGACATCTTTGACTAAGTGACTAAGTTTTTCGAACTTTAGTGTTGTCTTTAACTATCTTTTCAGCTGGTAGCAAACATTGATGTAATGCCCCTTCTCACCATGGTAATTACAATATCGATCTATATTTTCTTTCTTGGGTCTTCCTACCATCGGAGGGCACGACGGAAGTTGTAGTTGGAGTTCTGTTGCCAGTATCTCCTTTGGCCACTTGGTTAGGGCATCCAAACTGAGATGATTTTTCTCATGTCTTTGGTTTTCATATCTTCGGTTGTTAGCACGAGACGGAACATATGGCTGGCAGTGATCTCTGCAGTTATTGAAGTTATTATACTTGTCCGTTCTCTGCTTTCCTCCTCCATACACAGCACGAGGTGGCCTGCTTTTACAAGATGGTGCTCCTTGCCCCTTCTCTAGGAACTCTCCTCTCAGCAGCTCTGTGCTTCGATAGACCTCTTCAGACTTAATGAAGTTGTTTACTCTCTTCATCATCTCGGTCACTGTCTTGGGTACTTGGTTAGAGAAGCGCCTTGCTAACTCCGGGCATTTGGAGTTGCTCATGAAGGCTGTATCCGCATCACCTCCGGCACATCATGTATATAGCTTATTTCATCTTTCCATCACTCTTAAAAATCTCCCAGCGTCTCGTTGGCTCTTCGGATAATTTTGGAAACTTCTGTTGGGTCTTTAAAGCATCTTCTCCTCAACGCAAACCCCTCTATGAACTTTTCTCCTAGATCTGTCCAGTTATATATGCAACCATTCGGCAACCGATCAAACAAACCTCTCGTCGGACCGTCTAGCGTCTATTGGAACAATCTACACTACACTGGCATCTGCCATTCTCCTTGGTTGGCTGCTCCCACGAAATGGGAGACATGGTCATCTGGTTTAGTGAAACCATCATAGATCCTCAAATTTGAAGGCATACGGTGCTTTGGGGATGAGAACTCAATGATTCACCTGGTGAACGGAGACTGCAAGACCTCCTTATATGGATTTTGAAGTTCTTCGTCCTCCGCATCTCCGGCCCCTTTGTCAGCACCCTTCCCCTTATCACCCTCATCTTCGTCGCCAAAGGACAAACGGATTGGTTCAATCAAAGTTCCAGATCTCTCGTTGTGCTGCTTGATGAGGGCTTTGAGTGAACTTGGTGAATTGTTTGGGTTATCGTCGTTTCCGGTGACTTGGTTTACCGGGGTGACCAGTTCAGGTGTAGGACCCGTCATTCGAAAACTCTGGTAGTTCGAAGATTGGTCCCACAGATGGCGCCAATTTCTTGAAGTAAAATCTTGCTCGCCGACTTTCGGATGTATCGAAGTTCCTTCAGCCATTGACTCACTTAGATTACTTCCGAATATGAATGATCTCTTTTTGGTTCCTACACACAAAGTAAGACACGCGTTAGCCTCCTCTCAGGTTTGACCCCGAGACCAAGCTCTGACGTGAGAATAAGCGGGACGATATATGTGAAATAAGTGAGAGTAATAAATGTGGTTGTCAAAATTTAATTGAGAATGCAATAAATGTATTTGGGGTATTTATAGTTTTATACTACCCCAAAGATGTGCACCTGATGGTGATGTTCCTTGGCGTTGACCTGACACATGACGTGAGGCTGTCAGGTGAGCTCTTATTGGCTCAGCGTTTCCGTGATGCTTGGGCAGCGCAACAATCGGGTTAGTCAGGTTTTAACCTTTTTGATAATGACAAAATCCATAGGATAAGGATCCCGTTCATGTCGTTTTCTAACCGTATCTTGATGTGTTGTCCGGCTATTTCCAGCAGTCAGTGAATCGTCCGGTACATAGTGTCCGGCATATTCACCAACACTGTTCCATGACATGTTTGACGTTGTTCACATTGAGAAAAAATGGTTTTACATGTCAAAAATAAGAAGTAGAAGTTAATTTCAAGATTATATTATTAATATTATCATACACTTCTATCGTTTGCATTTAACAATCATCGTATATCCATCATATCTTAGGCCGGTTGGGAAATTTTTGCCTGAACTTTTTCAACTGTTTACAGAGTTGGTTGTAAGTAAAATGTGTATAGAGTTGGTTGTAAGTAAAATGTGTATAGAGTAGTAACCTTGATTCACACAGTTTACACCTATATACTTTTCTTCATTGTAAAATAAAGGGATGGAATCTCAAAGGATTCTAAATGCTCTTTTTTATGTGCTAAGGTTCGAATCTTTGTATTGCCTCCACGTGCGTTGTCAGAAACACATGACACACGACTTCACTACGTTGGATGCTATCTGCATGTGTTTTTATTTAATAAAACATGCTAATGAAAGTTTCCTTTATAAATTAAAAAATTCCAGTATATTAAAAAATTCCAGTAAAACAAAAGAACGTGCACTGGATGTTCTTTTGCCTAGGACGCTGGATAACAAAGGGACTAATACGATTTAAATCATTCGATTAAAAGCTACAAAAGCCTTGACTTCTTATGTTGTTTTATCAGGATGATTCGATAATCCGATATCAATTAAAGTTAAAACGAGTTGGTGTTTAATTTTGAAGTATAGAACCGAGTTGATCGTTATTAGCTGGTTTAAGAATTAAAGCAAACAAACAATTACAATCTGTTGGGATCATATATTCATATTACAATTCCGTTTATTTGTTATTAGCCGAGTGTGTTTAATAGTAGGGCCGTCTTTGAGGGTGTAAGGTGGGCGACCGCTCAAGGCCTCAAAATTTTTAGGGGCGCCAAAATTTGTCTTGTCAACACTTACATGCATTAGTACACAAATTTTTCACCAAAAAAAAGTATTTAGATGAAAAAATAAATAAGTAATATGTTGAATATTTAGATAATTAATTATATTATATCTCATAAACGGTAATATTTATATATAACGTTCCTTCTTGAACAGCTTCTCGAAAGGCTTCAATATGCAATTTCGCACAAGCCCAAAAAATTTTAAATTTATAGGAATGGCCCTGTTTAATAGAAACTATAGGCACATATATTTTTATTAAAGTCTGCTTTATAAAAATTAACAATACGTTGCTAATTGTTATAAGTGGTGTGGCATGTCGAGAGTGGTGGAGCTACAATAATTTTTCTAAGATAGCCAAATGTACATATAAAGTCATTTTAGGAGGGCTAAAGTAATAAAATCCTATATTAAATTAATATAATGAACCAAAAATAATCAATTTTTATGCATAACATTCTAAATTGTGGAAATACCACTGCCCTATTTGATCCTCACGTGGCTTCGCCTTTGCCTGTCGAGACTCACCCTTACTTCAGTATCTTTTGAAAGAAAATATGAGTTAACATCCGTAATTCGTTTAATTACGAGATTATTTTTACTACTCGCACGTTGCAACGAGCGATCACATTTATTTAAGGTACAAAATAAAATTTTAAGAATAATAAGGGAAATAATGTAACATAGCGGTGTTTTTGACTAACTATATGTTACTTTGATGTTTTTGAGTAACAAATATGAATATGTTTGGCGATACGTAGCAGTAAGCAGTAACCGTAGCATTAGCAGTAAGCAGTAAGCAGTAGCAGTTATCACGAGCAGTTAGCAGTAGTTGTTTGTTAAAAAAAAGTTTTTGATAACGTAACTGCAAGTTGTTATTAGAAAGTGTAAATTTACAAAAAAGACATACATTTTTATTAAAAGCTATTAATTTTATACAACTATAATATTTGTGAGGCTATATATGTAATTTCACAAACAAACCGCTATGAGCAATTCTGAAATGCTTTTTGAGAAAACATTTAAGATTGGAGCAGTTAGACAATTTTAAAACGCTAGTTGAGGTATTGCCAAACAAGTTTTTCATCTAAACTGCTTACCGCTAGTCGCTTGCCGCTCCTAAACGCTTTCAAATGCTTGTTGCCAAACACAACCTATATGTTACTTTATACGAACAGTAAAGTTCCAAATAGTAAATGTGTAAATAACCCATAAATGTGCGTCATTAATTTGTTGTTAACTTTCAACATACTGCCTCCTCATCCATTCAATCATCCCATCTTCGTCTCAAATACACGTAGATGCTGTCACTTTGCTAATGTGTATCACGTATCTTGGTGAGAATAATTATTAGCTTAAACAATTAAAAAATATGGTCAGATAATAGGTATGACGGAAGTGAGAATGCTAAGGTGGACTTGTATATGATTGCAAGTGGATCAAGTCAAAATAACCGCTTCAAAAATGATGAAATAGGGCAGATTGTTAACCATACATAGATGATCAACAAACAATTGCCCTAAAAGAGAAGGAATGAACTTAGCTTTCGAGACAAGTATGAATTATGATGAGTCGAACAGCGATTATGGAAGATCTCCAATGCGAAAGACCAAAGAAAAGAAAAAGAAAATCAAGATAAAGATCAAGATCAATGTTGAAGATCAAGATCAAGATCAAGATCAAGATCACAAGTATGATTGGAACAATTAAAGAACAAGTCTACTACCTAACATAGCTCAAGATCAAGATACAAAGCCACGCATAATTGAAGATTAAGTATAAATGCATAACCGTCGCTTAGGGAGAGATTGTTAGAAACACTTATTCATGAAGTGTCAGTTATTCTAGGTTTACAAGCTTTGTAATGTATGTAATAGGCTAGTCGGGTTATACAAGCTTGGACTTTAAGCTAATCTTGTCTAAGTACGGGCTTGGCTCATTGCAAAGACCAAGCCCGACCCATTTTCTCCCTTAACCCACATGACACACAATTTGTCAAGGGTATAAATACCCCTTCTCCACCAAGGAGAGCGGTGTGGATTCAATTGTAGTTTTCTCTCTTTATTTGTAATCTCACCAAGCACTCTTTCTTTTAATCTAATCTTTTTTCTTTCTCTCTCTACTTCATCCTTTCTCTTTATAGCTTATTAGCTTATTTGGTTTGCTTATTGTCTTGGGATTAGTTGTGTATCTTATTGGAATATTATTGTATTATTAACACTAAAATCTTTACATAATGTCTAGTACCCTTGTATTTGTAGCATCTTATCCCGATAACATTATTCATTTGCATCGTATTTTTCAAACTACCTATGTATCTCCAACAGTTTGTTTTGCTTTTGCAACATTCCTTGCATAGTTGTCAACCATATTGTTCCTCAAATTTGAAGAATTCCTTTGTCGGTTATTGGTTGGAGTTGAGTAAGTACGTGTGATAGCTCTAGATAGTAGTGACATTGTCATGTTCACATCATGCATTGGATCACCTACATGACTGTCAATTCTAGTTGCTTTAGGCGTGCTTTACTCAGGTGCAAGTGTTGCATAGTCAATTGATGAGAAAGCAGTTGTAGGTGTTGCATAGACAGATGTTGTGTTAAATGGTGTAGGTGTTGCATAAGTCAATGTCGTGTAAGTCTGTGCATGTCCTACAAAAGATGTTATGTATGTTGTTGCAGGTGTTGCAGAGGGATTTAATGAGTACTTTGTTGTTGGTGATGCATGTCCAGTAACTACATAGCTTGCATGTGTTACTGATGAGGTGTCATTTTATGCACTTTTCTGGGTCATTTAACCCCTAAATCATGCAAATATGCCTAAAATATGTGCTTAATCGTTCTTTTTTATGTTTTTAGCATTTGGGAAGCTCTTGGAGGAAATACACGTGACTTGGACTCAATTTGGGAAGAAACGGACAAGATTACAACTTTACACGAAGTGGTTTCAAGGATGCGCGTACAGTGCCTGGAGATGGCGTCACAATTCCTAGCGACACCGTCAGAACTTACAAGCGACGACGTCAAGATTTATGTGATGGCGTCATAACGTAACCGCCTTAAAGAAACCCTAAGAAGATTTGGCGAAGCGATGGCGATAGGATTTTGGCGACGCCATCGCGATTCAATTCCTATATATACACCTACATTTTTAGGGTTTTAGCGTGCAACTTTTGGAAGACGAACCCTAAACATTATAACTCGAGTGTAGCAGCTTTTAGGCCGTTCTTAGGGCTTAAATCCCCTATTGTATCAGCCTTGAACACATGTTTTAATCATGTGAAGTCATTTATCCTTTAATCTTTCAATATGTATATGCGTTGTTTGATTAATTCTTGTTATTCGCTTCTCTTTAACATGCTAGGCTTGATCTATTAGTATTTACTTATGATTGTATAAAACTTAGTTTGTAGATCCTTTTAATATTGCTTCTTGTGATGGATGTGCACGTTAGGCTCTAGAAAACTGGCTATAAAATATTACATTAGCATAGACGTCTAGGGAAACGCGAGTGTGTAGAAAGGATACCATCGGTAACAGTCATCATACTAGCTTACCCCTAATATGGTTGATCCCTCTTATGTGTTTTAATGCATGTAATGTACTCTTAGGGGCCTTATAATAGTCTTCATACTACCTTACATGTGCGTTGCCTTAACGGAATATTACATAGATGGCGAAATCACGTAATCTGTTCATGACCTAGGAAACACTTACACAGATCATCATAAGTGTGATAAAGCAATAGAATCAGAAGAAGCAAACTAAGGAGTAATGCATGATTAAGTAAATACTTTCGTTTACTCTATAAGTTTCCACCAAAGTAGTTTAGTTTAAAACCAAAACCCACCTCTAAAACCTGAATTTTAATTGCTTTCATAAAAATATAAAAACACAAAAATAATCTTCTCTCAACCTCTTAGATCTTTGTTAGGTTTAGTTCGACCCTTCAGATGTTATTCCCCTTGAGAACGATAACAACCCCCGAGCCCTTGCTATACTACACTGCAACGATTAGGTACCCTGCCTAGGGAGTTGTAAAACATGTTGCGTTTACAACGACCACATCAAGTTTTTGGCGCTACTGCCAGGGAATAGTATAGGATCAGACTGTCACACCCCCAGACGGGGTCTGAACGGAATACGTGTCTGAGGGCGTGACGTCATAATATACATCACACAAAATCATAAGAATGACCTCTATAGGGTGTTTTAAAAGGACGTTCATACTCATTCTATTGATTTTAAATATTAATAAGTCTTACATCAACTTATATCATAATTAAAAGGTTTGCGAAAACGCGAGTACATAATAGCAGAAGCTTAAAACATTAAAAAAAGACAATGAGTATGATAAGTAGATAAATATTGGAAAATGAGGTCAGACAGCAGGGAGATACCACACACCAGATCAAATAAGAATCCGAATCAAGTACCTGAAAGCATGCTTAAAACTGTTAACATAAAGTTGGTGAATTCGCAAGTTTAGTTATATCATAAGTATGGAACAAAATAGTTTAAAACGCATGATCATTGTAATACATACAACAATCACAAAAGTGTATTTACATTGCTCTAAGCTCATGACACCGAGGCTACGACAGTTTGTATGGAAAATAATTTCAGACATAGTAAGAATATTAAGTGCCCTGGTAGATGTTCAACCCGAAACATCTGCATTCTGACATGGTATACGTTCGTTTGTTCGTATCTCGAACTAGTAAGCGCTACTTACCCAAACGGGGATGTCAATCCCAAATATATCTATTTATAACACTCGCGCCTACACACAGTAATTAACGGTTCATGATAGTGGGGCATATAGTGGGTTATTGCTACTTAGGCAACACGTAAACAATCAAGGTATTCAAGCAAAATTTGTGTCCATGGTTTAACAACAAGCAATGCTTTCACCCAAAAAATAGTAATGTAAAACGGTAAAACGTGAGGCTATGAACTCACCTTAATTGGTGAAATGAAGTAGTGAAAAGGCTAGCAAAACTATCTCACAGCAAAGGACGACGGTACACGGTCACGACCTAAAGAATAACCGGTCGAGTTCAAAATGAGTACGACATAAATTACGAATGTACATGAGTGTTTGGAAAGTAGTTGTACGATTATTACGAAAATGCTTTAGTAACGTTGGTTGTGTAGTAGTCGTAGTGGTTTTGACTCAATAAAACGTATTACGAAGGTTAATATAAATATATAGAGTATAATAAGGAAATAACCAAAATAAATAAGTTTCGGTATTTTACCCGGTAACCCAAAATAATGATTTACACAAGTTGAAAATAATGCTTTTATTTTTTTAGTTTACGTAACTTCCCGACAGGTCACCCGTGCTAGTGCTACCCTCGCACGAGCACCCTTAACTGTCGGTATTAAAGAAAATACTTGGATATAAAAATGTAAATATGTATTTTTGTTTATCTACAAGATTTGAAAACCCGCGCTTCGCTGCGGCGCGTTTTGTATAAAGCGTTTTTTATTATAAAAACTTAATTCTGTAAAACACGTATGTCAAAACTAACAAATTAAGTTACACATTTGTACAATCATTAACCGAAAAGGAAATCGACAATCCAAACCAATACATAATTAAATCGCATTCTACTTAAAGCTAAAATTAGTATCCAAGTATTCACATACTACTGTATTTCCTACACAATAAATCTAATAATACACGAAAACAGTGTTCATTAATTATAGTAACATTGTATGCATGGGCTCCTACTGTTGATATTATTACAGCATCCACCTTTACACCTTGATATTCTTCTACTTTGAAGAGCTCATTATTTTGACAATGGACTTCAAACATTTGTTGCAAAGACTGAACTTGTGCACGATATAGAGAAAGCATAACAATAGTGATCTTAAGCTTTGATGATGCACATGCGGTAAATATAGAACAATTACAATTAGTACATGCATGTTAAATTACAATATAAAAGGTTTTATACACTTTACAAAATCTAGTATCGAATTTTGGTACCTTTGTAGAGTAATAATTGCACTATCTGTTTTGCATGCCATTTTCAGCATCCAGAACTTGATTCGAGTAAATTTTAATTTCAATACACTCTCAGGTAAATAATATGCAAATAAAAAATAAGTATAGTCTCTCAATGTATTAAATCTTACTCTTTGAGCGATTCTGCCTCACTTGAATTGTTTTCTTTTTTATCTAAAGTCTTGGTTCTATCCATTTCGTTTCACTATACCCGTACTCATGATCATTTAAGTAGATTTAAAAATGGAAACAGGTACCTAGTTCATACGGGATTATGTATTGTTATTGTTGTTGTTTAAAAATGGAAACAGGTGGAAGTTGAAAATATGTTGGGAGTCCACAATGAGAAGGGCAGGTGTGATACACATATGAAAAACCTGCAATTTTAGAGGTTGTTTCGGAGATCATATAGAAACAGCTTATGCTAACATCCCTTTAAAATATATATTGCAACATACCCAAAATCTCTTAATTATGATATGTGCAACAGACCTCTAAAACTTAAAGGTGTTTGGCATTTCCTCTAAAACTTAGGCGTGCATTATATATAATTTAGGGGTGTTTGGCATTTCCTCTAAAACTTAGGCGTGCATTATATATAATTTAGGGGTGTTTGGCATTTCCACTAAGACTGTATATGTGCAGCAGACCTGGACCAAACCGGTTATTTGTTCCTTAATTATGATTGATCTCATGTGACTTTTTTTAAGCCCATGGGTAAAGCCTTAACACCATTAATAAGTGCATACAACCTCCCGAACCCCATTATACAGATATTTATAGGATACGTGTAATAGTATACAGTACTACATCTAGTATCTATTTAAAAACATAAGAAGGAATTAGACCTCAGACAAATCTTGCCTGTTCAGATTTAAATCACTATTATGACTTGTTGCATGTCTGCACATTCAACTACCATAAATCAAAAATAGTTGGTGCATATAGCTCATACCTGATGCTTATGATTTGTAAGTGGTCACAACTCGAGCCATGAAAAATCACTTATCGTAGGACCAAGCACTCGATATTTTGTAACAGGTTCTCGGGAAGCGTCTAAACCATAACCATAGCCAACATCACCCTCTTGTCTTTCCCTCCATTAGACAGAACCTGTAAGCAATCACAAAGAAAGACGTCACCATCTTTTTGATAGAGCATGTCAATTCAAACAATTAGAAAATTAAGAGTAATGATAATAAGATTCTGCAATACGGTGTGATTAACATAAACATAATAACCAAGACCGTCATTTAGTCCCCCAACTGGCCGCGCATGGTGATCTCTTTTAGGAACCCATCCCTTTTT
>BQNB010189426.1:0-11871 GCA_026074375.1 Tanacetum coccineum | reverse complement strand
TCAGCCTACAATTTATATTTATTATATATTTTTTTCATTTTTCAACATATCATCATTTTTTATTTTTATTTTTATTTTTTTTACGATATAGAGAAGACTTCTTTTTAAAAAATTTAAGTATAAGATTGAACTAAGACTAAAATTTTTTTAACTACATAAAATTTTTGATTTAAGTTTAATCTCCAAAAATAGCACGTATATTAGTCCGGTTAGAAGTTTATGGGAGAAAAAGTCACAAATTACATACATGAGCTCTTAAGATTTCCAAATAATCTTTGTTTAGCATCGAAATCATACTTAACTCTATCATTTTTCGTTCTTCATGAATATTCACGAACGCTTAGCCAGAAAGTTAAAGAACAAGCTAGAGCTCAACATGCTCGATCGAGCCAAAATTTATTCTTATTCTACCAAGCAGGAAAGTCAACACTGTGACAAAACACTTATTTTATTTTTGAAAATTTTTAAATTTTTTCATTTGTTTTTTGAAATTTTGGTGGTAAAAACGAGATTACGTGAAAACAATGACTGCAGGCACAATCAAATCGAAGATCCCCCCTATACTAGAATGAAACATTGTCCTTAAAAGGCAACTATCTAATTCATTAAGATACTCTAAAAGGACACCAAAAACAAGTTTAAAAGACGGCGTTGCAAGCTTACTCAAATAAGCTTTATGACCACAGTTTTAAAACCACAGTTTTGGACACCTAAAAAAACTCAAAAACAGTTTTAAAGACTAAAAAGCTTGGAGAAACAGATTAAAACTAACTCAAAAAGGGTTGTACAACTTGGCCAAGTGACCCAATGGGTTTTGCAACCAAAATGACCCACTTTGGGTCTTGATCCAAACACCCCTTTAAGTGGCAAAAATGCATTTTAAAACTGATAAAGGGCAAGTTAAGAAAAAAAATCTTTAAAACAGATGTTTACCTAGCAACGATAAGCTAAAATAAGCAAAAAGGACAAAGTAATAAGCACTATAAACAAGAAATTAAGCAATAAGCAGATTAGGCATATAAAAGACAGTTTTGCATAATAACTAAAACCAAGGGTATCAAAGCAATAAAAAGAGACAGACAAGCATATAGAGACATGAATAAGCACAAATAAGAACAAGATAAGCAGATGTAAGCAGTTAATAAGCACTTGTACAATAATGACCAAAATATGAAAAAAGAAACTTACTTGATCCCTTGCTCTAAACAAGTATTAAAGGACCTAAATAAGCTCTAAAGACCTACCTAGCTTATAAATAAGCACTCTACTAAACCCATAAGCTCTTCCATCTTCAGCTTATCTTCCAAAAAGCTTAAAATTCCAAATTCCTTTCTGAATGAAACAGTAAATTCATACAAAGCTTTTGTAAAAGCTTTTATGACTAAAACAACTTGTATAACCTTAAAAGAGCTTATGGAAAAGAGTTGTAAACAGGAAATTACTTGAGTGCATAAAATTTAAAAGACAGGATTTTAGATAACTTAAAAACTTTAATTTTGCATTTATATTAAAAAGAGTACAAGGCTTCAAAAGTTAAGTGACAGCATTTAAAAGACTAAAAACACAAATTTAAAAACATTTAAAAATTAAATTAATCTACTCCTACATGACACTCTCCAAGTCTTCTGTCTTCTATCTCTTTTATAAGCTGCCCATTGTCTTCATTGTGTGCTTGTTGTGTTTTTGCTGTGAGAGAACTCAAAACATCCATCTTGACCCTCCATTTGCCTTGGCGCCCAAACAAATTGATCCTAGCCCTTGATTTTCATAGCCAATGGGCATTTCATGGATTGCCAGCGTGTATATGGAATGTAGTGGGGTGGGGATGGATGGGAGTAATGGGTTTTGGCTGGTTGTTGCAGGTTTGTGAGAAAGAGACAATGAATAGTACCATATGGGGTTTTGGCGGGTTGATCTATCTTTAATTTATGCAGGGGACGAGTTTGGGAAGTTGGCAAAAAGAACCCCTCAATTCATATAAGTGTATTACAATTTAAGTCCTTGTGGTGTTAACTTTTGGGATCTTGTCCATTTAAGTCCCTCATGTTATATAGGGTCATTGCAAACTCAGTCCTTGTGGGGGTTAACGAAAGTTAGGGTATGGGCTATAAGGCTTAATAGCCGTTAGGCCATATATGATTTGGGCCAAGTGGATATAGTTTGGGCCGGTTTGACAATAAAGGGTTTATGGGCCATTTGGACTAAATGTTTTAATTTAAATAAAGTGGGCTGACCCGGCCCACTAAAATGGGTACGGGTCGGCCCATTTTATCATGATAGGGTTTCGGGTTCGTTTTCCATGCTTTTTCCAATGCCGTATCCCAGGGTTGACTTTGACTTCATCTTGACTTCATTAAATGAACAAACGTTGTCGAGTCGGTCCAAAAATATCCATTTATGCTCCGTTTTCAATCCTTTTATACCTTCGGCTTCGGTTTTTCACGCTCTTTTCAAATTCGTGCTGGGTTTTGTCTAGTTTTGGCTTTAATGTTTTGTCCTTTTCTCGAATATCCATTTCTTGCACAATACAAATGCAAAACATACAAATGCAAGGTATTTTTGGTACGTTTTTGGTCATTTAAGTCCGTTTTTAGTGTCAAAGGTATGTGTAATTAAACACATACCAAAACCCTGTCATAGAGATTCTTTGGAATTCTACCTGATCATAGGCAGTATTTATACTAACAAACGGGGAATCGTGGTTCTTGCAACCTTATTCAGAGGAGCGAAGAGCGCGGACATACCAAAACCCTATCATAAGATTCTTCAGAATGCATAAACCTGATCAGAGATAAAAGGCATTTAAGTATTTATACTAACACCTGGTTAAATGTGGTTCTTGCACACCTTAATCAACGCAATGACTACAGACCAACTTTTTCATTTGTTTAATTACTAACCGTATACCCTAGCAAAGGAGATAGGCGCGCGGTGGACAGTAGGCAGCAGCTGCTTCATGCTTAAGCCAGAGACATGGTGCAATATTCACAAATCCAAACCCCCATGTGCACACACTTCATAATTCCAAATCTAGAAGCCATCATTAAAAAGCTGAAAGACCCTACAACACACAGCTTATTCTTATCCGCAAACTCTAATGCTTGCTATCATTATTCCCAGAAAGTGTGAGCATGGAACATATGCCCGGTCCATAAAAGTTCACAAACAAACTCACATGGAGGGCAATCACTAACTATTACCCACAACAGAAAAGGATGATTAAGAGATATACGCGAGAATGGTGGTAGTGGCAGATGATCCAAAAGAAAAAGCTCAAAGATCACACAAGTGAAGACTAGAGGAAACCATGCCAAAGATCACAACATGCCGTATCTAGATAGTACTTAAAGAATCAAAACTACGAGCAAAGTCAAGATCAACTCATAGACATGCTAGGATTCAAATTGACTACTTCTAGGGTGACCCACGCCCTTAGGGTAAAGATTGTTATGATCAAGAAAGACACTCGGTCGTCACATGTGCAGTATTTTCATGTTTTAGCGTATTCTCGTAGTTTTTGATAGATAATCTTATGATTATCTGGTGTAGCGGCCGGGTCTTTACCTACTGTAAGCCCACGTCATAGCCCATTTTAGGGGCATTTTGTAAGACATATATAAACCCTCTCCACACATAGAGAGGGTGTTGGAAGAATCATTTTACACACACTCTTTAATGTGTTTTTTACATATTCTCTCATCCCATCTCTCTCTCGTCTTACGGTTCTCAACTCTAACATGACTACCATAGCGTTGATTTACCAATAGACCACACCGGATCTATGATTTCTTTGTTCTTCTAAACAGTTTTTGATTTCAAATCTAGCTCCTACTGCGCAGGAGCGAGACAGTATTCTTATGAGATTTTAAACTCCTCTCAATATGGTTTTTATGTGATCATACTAGGTCTACTTTGTAGGTTATGGAGTCTATGTGTCTATGTTAAGTATATAAAAGAAAACATGATGGATTAAGTTGTGATTAGGAGTGGCTATGATTGATGGATTAGGATTTGGCAAATATTCTGCAAATTATAGGTTATGAACATCAAAAATCAATTTTGGGATAATGAATTAGCATATGGGTGCATTTGGTTGAGTTAATTGTTGTAAATTCGGAATAGAAATCTGGGTAGATTTTTTGGTCGTTTTAGTAAGAGTCATAACTAAGTCATTTGAATAGCTTTTACTGATTTTTTTTTATCCTAAAATTAAGTTCAGAGAGTCTACTTTCCGACCCAAGTGGTTTCATGAGTTAAAAGTGAGCAGAGGTCAGTTAAACGAATTTTACAAGATACGTTGTCAAATCTGAGTTTGGGGGACACATTTTGTGTTGCATTTATGAGGTCAAGAACCATGTTAAAACGTCTTTTTATTCGATGAGGTTGCTATTGTAGGAAGTTCATGATGTCTAGGATTTTCTATAATTTTTCTAGAAATTATTGAAAGGTCTAAATGGGTCTGGTCATGCCAAACTTTTAGGTGGTTGTAGCAGGTCATTTTCTGGACACTTCGGGTTGTCGAATTTTAGAAAAATAGTTAGACTTGTCAAACCTTTTTGAGAAAAATACAGTAGGCCTGTAACATATTAAGGTTATTGGAAATGGAGTATGAAAGTCATTTGAGGTCGTTTGGCATTTCTTTAAAATTTGTTAAGTGACTATGAAAAATCGGTCAAAATCAGAAAAACCAGGATAAAGGAGTAGAAGGTGTTTTATGTTTCGTCAATTCATGGGAAATATAGTGAAAGGTTTATAAGCATAATATACACATTAGTATCTGTCAACTGAGAGAAAAAACTAAAACATTCAAATCACTAAGGATGTCTAGACGTAAATTGAGATTAAGGGATATTTTAGACAACATTCACGTTCGGGATTTCTACGCTTTCCAAAATTTGTAACGTTTTGTATAATCTTCATAACTTAACTAAAAACCCTAAATCTTCAATAAGACATGATTTTACTAATTAATCTAAGACACAAACGCATATGGAATCTATAGGCAATCCTTCTATTGGTAATAAACTTTAGTCGATTCCTTTTTCTTCTTCTTTTGTAAATTGTTATCTGATGAATGAAGGGTTTACCTTTGTTGTTGTTTCATCGCCGTGTTCCTTGGTTCCTGACTCATTAACATCTCATTCTTTTCCTTGTTACTTCATGTGATTTTGGAGAATCATACCGCCATGAAGTCAACTTCTAACTTCAGCAGGTGTCAAACGACTCTCTACATTTATTTTGTCAAACGAATAACTCCTTACATCATTTTCTTTTGAGAGTTACTCTATTTTGATACCTTTGATGTTTACTTCTATCTACTGTTATTATGGCAAATTCTTTCTTTCGTTTGCAACGATAAATTCTACAAATAACTCTCTATAACCTTCTGATTCGTGATCTGTTAGAACAAATGACTCTTTATGTTCATTTTTTTTGACTACTTCTACGTTTGTTCGGATATTCTTTATACCTGCTACGATCTATCGCTTTATTAACAACCCTGATGTCGTCTTATAAACCATTTCACTGTTAGCTCATAAACTATCTTGCTGACTTCCTAGAAACTAAATTATTGTCATCTTATATACTATTTCATTTTCATCTTATGAATTGTTTTGTTACTCCACAAACCATTTGGCTAAGACCTTATAAACATTTTTAGAATCATCCGATAAACCATTTTGCTACTATATTATAAACCATTTTACTATCGTCTTATCAACTATTCTGTTGTCACCATATGAACTATTTTGCATTCACCTCATGAACTATTCTATTACATTATAAAACCATTTAATACCATTACATACATGATACTAGTTTGACGAAATCGAGCATTGCATTATTAGTCCTCAATTATACATAGCCTGATCACATATGTATAATTCATAAAGGACCATGCTATGCTGGGAGTAGTCGCCAATTTTTTTTATCAAAATCAGATTTCTGCTTATATTCCCAAAAAGAAAACATCCCATGCATTAACTATTATTTATTCCATATTCAGCTGCTATCCTACTGAATTGTTTTATTGAACCCTTCGAACACGTTAGCAAGCTATACAACTTAAACTACCTCGGGAACTCAGTAGAATCCATATCACCTTTCGCGTCTTGAACCCGAGAAGACGTTTACCACATTAAACCTTGTCTTTCCACTAGATGCATTTAGACTAGTCATCAAGCTACAAATAATCGAGGATCCTGTAAATATCGGACCATCAGGTCAAACAACTAAATCAAGGTCGTATCCTCATCTTTTAGCAAGTAAACTGACGGCGAATAAGGCGAATTGAGCATCGAAACGGCGCTCCTTTAAGGGGAGGAGGATTTAACATTTCAGATTTAAAGTCATTATTTATCCCGAACTTTAATTTATTTTCTGAATTTTATAGAATTTATTTTTATTATTTTTAGTCGTTTTATGAAAATCGTCAGTTTTAATTATTTGCGAGTCATGTGTTGGATATTTATCCATATTAGCGTTCGAGAAATCAATAATTTCATAATTTAGCTCGAAAGCTTAATTATTGTTATTTTTGTATTTTTTGACTTTTCCCGCGTAATTGTCAAAACCTAGTCGAATTGGGCTTTTATAAATCATTGGGCTTAAAAATAAATAAAAAATGTACAAGCTTTTATAGTATACAAGTTTTAAAAAAATTATAACCTTAACCAAGCCCACATAAGGGCCGCTTACTCTAAGCCAAACCAACTTCCCTATAATTTTTTTTATAAAAATGAAAGTTATCTAGTCCCTAATAATTCTTTCCTATATATAGTCTGTCGGTAACCCGGAAACCACTTTCACTTCATGATGAACACAAGAAAAATAAGATGAGAAATATGAAGAATTTTAGAGAGAGGTTAGAGAGAGAAATAAAGAGAGAAAATGAGATGGTTGATTACAAGAGTAAAAAATACAAATGAGACCAACACCCTCTCCACACTTGGAGAGGGGTATTTATACTTACACCACATGGGCTTTGTTGAGCCGAATGGTGCTTGACTTGGGTCGGGTTCGGGATTATAATGGACCTTAGTCCGGAACTAGTACAAGATTAGATTACGTTCACGAGCCCGTTTACCCTTTTAGCCTATTACAACATAAATGAAATAAATGACCAAGACCTAATATTCTAAATAAACGAACTTCTTGTTCGACTTAATATTTTGAGGCTAACAATCTCCCCCGAAGTGAGTTCATTGTGACACTCTTTCATGATATCAATGAGATTGCTTTTGTCATTAAGCTCTTGTCTTTGTCTTGGTCTTTATCTTGTTGTAGGCTTGTTCTTTCATGCTGTGTGATCTTTGATCTTGAGCCTTTGTTATTGTCTTTCGACTTTGTCTTTACGTCCAAGATCTTTAAATCTTTATCCTTCAGTCTTGATCATCTTTGCTACCTTGCGATCTTGTATCTTGACCAACATGCTCATAATTTGCATCTTCTTGAAAGCTCTCTAATAATCTCCCCCGAAGCTTGATTTTTGAGGAGTTATCTTTAATATCATAGTATACGGAAGTCTTTGTCTTTAATTCTTGAGCTTTCTTGATTCTTGAATCTTGATGCTTGTAGTATGTCTTTGTAGTTTGAGCATGAGCATGTGGTAATGAATCCGACTTCAGCTGGAATGGGATACCGCCACCACCGTATAACCTGCAAGTTTATGTTAGTGATAATCAACAGATATGGACGAGAGTGTCTTTGTCACTTCGTCAAATAAGGTTGCAATAACCTCCGGTTCTGTGAGGACCGTTTTACAGTATAAATACTGTACCTGTGATCAGGTAGGTTCAATTTAGAAGAACCTCCTTGACAGGGTTTCCAGCTCAAAGTGTTAGATCCTCTAACGTGTATGCATTAGATTCACTGTACTTGCTTGTTCTTAATACCGAAACATCTCAAAGCAGACAACATGGTAAGAGTGAATCAGATAGTTACTATCTTTCTGATTGAGTTGTCAATTCATTATACTGGAACAAGTTTGATTCACATAGAATCGCACCATCGTTTCTTCCCAGTTGACACAAGTTTGTTTCATATAGAATCGCGCAAGTCACCTACCAAGAGCTTGTTTGATGTTAGCTCAAGCAGGATTTCCATTTATGGTGAATTACTTAAAGTATCTCTCGGATTTGTTTGGAAAATCTCATGGATAAATGCGTAGGACTCTTGTTAACAGCTTGTGAACTTATTGGTGTTCAACAAGTGTTTGTCATGGAATGTGTCCTAATGAGATTTATTTTATTGATCTCTTGGCTCTAAACTCGATTAGTGCGTTTTGGTTTTAGTACTTGGTGGCTTAGGCACGAACTGCCACTCTTTCAATTGTTGTACATCCAGTCAATTTTTGAGGTCAGTACCAAAAGGGATATCATATGATATTGACTCTTCTAACTAGTTTAGGGAGTGAGAGTCACTTTTATGCGGTCATACTATTTTTAGCATTTAACCCTTGTTTTGCTAGGAACCCTAGTTATACGAACGCACCTTTGACCTAGCGATCCTAGTTAACGGTCCTAACGACCAACGATATGCTCAAATAACATTATAACAATGTCATAACATATGGGAAAAAAATTAACCTATACCAATAAAATGATACTTACATTATACAAAAAAACATAAAAAACCCACCTCTCCTCTTAATATGGCCGGCCAACCTCCCACACCACCAATGAAATCTTACGCAATCTTCAAAACCATCAACTATGTCCCCTATTTATACATAAAACCATTTTCTCATTTCTAGATCTAGCAAAAACAATAAATTTCTTCTCCTTGTGTCTTCTACCTGCTGCCGAACCCCACTCACCACCATAACACCATCATTTTCATCTTTTAAGAGCAAGAACAAAGGTAAAAATCATGGTGCAAGATGACTTGTATGTCTCTTATTCCAAAAACCTTCAAAAATAGGATTTTCTTGATTTTTCTTGCATGATTGTGCATACTATTGTAAAATATTTATGGGTAAATTATTTTCTTTTTAGAACACTCTTAAATGAGTGAGGATAATGTACAAAAACGTTGGGTTGTGTATTTTTATTTTTGATACAAGATCTATGCAAGTCAAGTAACATAAAGCCTTGATTTTCAAAAGTTATGACACATTTTGTAAGTTTGTATGTAAAAGAGCCTTTTTATCTATGAACCCACTAAGATGTTTGGATTAAAATGATGTTAAGACTTGTGTAATATGATTGTGGGAGTTGATTGGGTCATTTTTGCATGTTGGGTTATTGGTTTGACTTGATTAAGTCAAAGCTATTTTTCAAACAGCCCCTGTTAGTACTATATTAATATATTATTTTAGGGACCTTAAATACTTGATATATTAAATTATTATTTCCTTTAATATTTGGGATGTTAATCGAACGTAAACGAACGAAATAAACGAACATAATCGGACATTCATAATCGGACGTTCACGAACGTAAATAAACGAACGAAGCATTTATTCACGTTCGTTTATTTAACTAAACGGACCAAAATTCTTGTTCGTGTTCGTTCATTTATTAAATAAACGAACATAAACGAATTTCTCGGTGAACGATTAACGAACGGTTCGCTGAACGTTCAGTTCGTTTACAGCCCTACATTGGACTAACTCATATAACCTTGATTTAGACCCTCTGATCACTAAAAACTTTGGTATGTCCAGATTTGGCCGTTTTTGGTGTCGGGTATAAATGGTCCAGTATAAGTCCTTAATAAATTTTGTAAAAATTCATGGACACACCTAAAACAAGGATTTTTGACCTGGAGAAGTAGCTTAACCAGAAGCTTTGGTTAACTTGGACAAATAAATACTTACAGTGCCGGGAAATTTGGGTCAGATTGTTGTAATTGCGTTTTGTGATAAAAGTGACTTTGGAAACAAATGTGAATACAAGGCATAACAAATGAACCTTAATATTTTCTGAGCATATCGTATAGGATCTAATTAGGTATATTTACTTGCCTTATGTTGCGAATAGAAAGTTGCGTATTCGTTTGGGTTGCCTACTTAGTGTGGTTTGTTGAGAAGTCCTATTATCATTCAAACTTCTAAGGTGAGTTTCTCACATCCCCCTTTTTCATACATGTTTTAAATGTTTTGGGGTGGAAAGAATGATGTGTCATTTTTATACTCTTACTTTGAAGTAATTGGTCTTTTGAGCACATTTGAACTTGAACTTGTTTTGAACGTATGGAACTTGATTTGAACTTGTTAAACTTTGGAAACGTGATGAACTTGAACTTGGCATATATGTTGTTGTATACTTGGAACCCGCCACTACTTTTAACTCATTATCCCCCTCATCGGGATTGAGACGTTAGTACTTATGGATAACGCTATTAGGAGATTAGATCCTCCTCACTCCCCGCACAAGGGTGCATAGTACTAAGTGTTTGTGCCACACTATACAATTGGAACTTGATTGGATGTTTGGAACGATTAGGCTGAATACGTTTAAGTAGTGCCTCGCATAAACACTATAGCATACATATATGGTGAATTGAATTTGTATTACGTTACTTTATGTAACGGGAACTGTTTTGAAAACTTGATTTGTTTTGGACTATCAACTTGTTTGGAAATTTATTTTGGTTTGGAAAACTGTTTTTGATACCTTGCCAATGAGTTGGCAAACTTTTATTGGACGTCTACTCTTTTATAAACTATATTTGTTGTACAAAGTCTTGAGAACTCACCAACTATTTCGATAGTTGACCGTTTTTATCATGCTTTTCAGGTGACATTCCTAAAGTGGAAACTTAGTGTGATTGCATTTGAGCCTATTCAAGATGTCTATTTTCTTCCAAGTTATTGTATTTTGGGTGATCTATGTTCGAAAGAAAAACTACTATGTTGTCTTTGTACTTTAAAACTTGTACCTGAATTGTTGTAATTCGGATAACTTTCTTTTATTTTAACTCATGTATGGTGTTTTGTCTATCATCTTATGTGATGCTTATTAATATGTTACGCCTTGCGTTTCCGCCTTGGTGGGGTGTGACAGATTGGTAATCAGAGCCTAAGGTTATAGAGAACGTCGGTTTTTCAAAAATGAAAATTCTGAACTATAACCAAAATGATTTCCTTTTTCTAAAAACGCCAAACATGAAATGAGTCGACTAGTCCAAGTGGTTGCATCATTAGACCTCAAATAGACATAACTTGATCAACTATGTCTAATTCAGGGAGTATCATGCAACACTAGGTATAGTCATTATTTTAAACAAGTCTAAAAACCGACTTTCCACTTTAGTCACTGAAAAACATACTAGGAATTATGTGCATCATACTTCATTTACTTTTAGATGTCCACTATTTGATTTCAGTACATCATGCTTACGTTGATTGGTCCATTTATGTTCTGAGCTTGCTTTCACATCGGTTACTGTTGTCACATTATCCCTAAGCACATTGTTACTAAGAACACCGTTATAGTCACGATATGTCCCATAGATCGTCTTCGCGCACTAATGATGTCGAGAGTGAGCCGCGACGTATACCTAAATACTTTTTGTACCTTTACCCTGCATAAGACCTTGAGGAGGACTCGTTGATAGATTCTGAGTAAGAACTCAAGGCGAGCAGCAGGTGAACTACGTATGCATGAAATGAATGCAACACAACTATAGAGAAATTAGGGTCGAAAGCATAAATGCGAGTGTTTTGTCCCTATCATACCAAACTCTTTTTCGGATTAGTTGTTGGCAGATACACCAAGGAGGGTGTACTAGTGTAGCTTACCCGCACGGTTAGTCTTATTTTTTTTGGATTACTGGTTGTGTAGTT
Source organism: Tanacetum coccineum (assembly GCA_026074375.1). Classification (NCBI taxonomy): domain Eukaryota; kingdom Viridiplantae; phylum Streptophyta; class Magnoliopsida; order Asterales; family Asteraceae; genus Tanacetum; species Tanacetum coccineum. The sequence goes on along the minus strand of BQNB010189426.1, from coordinate 80 downwards.
CCTTGATAGGTGTAAAATACACATATCCATTTATACCTAAAATAACCCAAATAAACCCAAAACAGACCGAAAATGGCAAA
>BQNB010189425.1:0-11871 GCA_026074375.1 Tanacetum coccineum | reverse complement strand
AATTCAGTTGTAGTGTTTGATTTTTAATTCTCAAACCGTAAGGAGTTAGACTTTAAAATTTGATTTGTAAATCTTCATGATATGTGCTACATCTATGATTTTTTTCAGAATTTTTTGAGTTGTCTAAGTGAGGTTTTTACGCGTCAACTTTTCAAAGGTTCTGTCAGGTCAAGATTTAGGTCAGTTTTGTGTAACAAGGGTCAAAGGGATACTTAAACATGGAAATAAATTAAAACAATGATCATGGGTGTACTAGACACATGTGGAAACCTCTGTGATTTTTGGTAGAATTTTTAGAGGTTGTTTAATGGGTCTTTAACATCAGGAAACTTGCTTAAAATGTTGGCAGATTTTGGAAATTTGAAAAACTCTAATTTAGTTACCTTAAGTGTTTTAAATGATAAGATTAAGTAATAAACTTATGAAATAAGATAGATAATAATATGTAATCATGGATTCTTGTATAGTCGGTGAAGGTGTTGTGATCTCTTGCTTTTGTGTTCATTTCTCTCCGATTGCTTATTCATTAAGGTACATATATTCCGTCCTTTTAGTAAGGACACTTCATTCTTATTTGACTACTTGATCTATTTGATATTCGTTTGACATTCCTTTTACGATAAAATTAACGTTTTTAAAGTTACTAATCAATAAAATTCTATTTTTTTGATTAATCACTTACAAGGTTATGGTAAACAAATCAATTAAACATGATTAGTGATAAGAAAATAATTTTTTCTTACTCATATACTTCCACAAAAAATGTTTTTTTATTAAAAATATAAAAACAAATTATTTATTATATTTAAAGAAAATGTTTTATTAAAAACATAAATTAAATTTCAAAATTTTCCCCACGATGGTAATGTTCCATACCAGATACAACATTCACCACAAAAGGACAAAAAGGGAGCAGTTATGCAGAGTCTAGGGCGGCACCTTATAGGGCGGCGGCCCCCTGAGCCCCCTTGTATATAAGTGGCCGCATGGGGACGCCCCAGCAACGGCTACTTTTTTGTCCCCTATAAATACTGGGTCACCCATTTCAAAATCAGACTTTCTCTTGCCAAAAATTCTATCAGATCTAGTTTTCTCTCTTCTTCCTTTCTTTCTAAAACACATATCTTGATCACTATACATACTTGATTTTTGTTTCGAAGTGAGTTTAATCTTTTTCCTCCCTTCTTCCCTTCTAATTCACGTGCAAGAGAACAAACAATCGTATTTCATTACATAACAATTATTGTTATCAAGTATCTTTCTCTCTTCTTTTCTTCAAGATCACAAACATTCATTAGATTTATTTTGTGTTGTTGTATTAATTGGATTAAGTGTAGATCTAAGTGTGTGGATTGTATATTGGTGTGATTTAAATTGTGTGTCAATCCAAAAGTGTAGATCATGTGAGTGTTTGAAGACTTTGTGAAGTTTTAGATTGGTTCTAGCTAAGATTAAGACTCGACATCTAGCTTAGTGTCAGAAAAGAAAGTAAGCGACGTGTAAACGGTTTTCTCCGCTAATGGGGCTTGTTGATTAGATGAAATCTGAGTGGAGTGTCGGGGGAGTAGAGTAGGAACGAAGAGTGTGCTTCGTTTGCGAACACTATAAATTTGGTGTCTTGGTTGATCGTTTCTTTCTTTATCTCTTTACTTATTACTTGCATTATTAGATAGTTTAGTTGTGATTCATATTGTTGGTTGATTGACATACATCTCGAATCAAACTATTTCATAAGCAAACTTTTAAAATGCTAATTAACCGGTAAAACTATTCAACCCCCCCCTTCTAGTTTCTACAATTGGTATCAGGAGCAAGGTCACTCAATATTTTTAAAATATATTGTATTGTTGAAAGCTTGGTTCGATTTATGGCTTCCGCCAAATTTTAGAGGGCAAATTATGCAAAAGACCATCACTTTTGAAAGCGATAGTTTTATTTATTGGAAAAATACATTCGAGACATATGTTAAATCAAAAGATCTAGATCTTTGGTATGTTATTACCAATGGTGATTTTCAACCTATTATTCAAAATTCGGAAACCAAACTTGATGAGGTTATCCCTTTTGAAAAACAAAGGATGATCTTAGAAAAGGCTTGCATTAAATAATGAGCCAAATGGTTTATTTACAACGCTTTGCCTAGAAAAGAATATGAACGAATTTTCATGTGTAATACGGAAAAAGAAATTTAGAAAACCTTGTTAATCACCCATCAAGGTAATAGTCAAGTCAAAGATAATAAGATCGACCTTTTGAGCCAACAATATGAACAATTCATCATTTCCGAAGACGAATCTATAGATAATGCTTTTGCTAGATTTAATAATATTATTACTAGTCTTAAAGCTCTTGATGAAGGTTATTCTAGTAAGAACTACGTAAGGAAGTTTCTTAGGGCTCTACATCCTAAATGGAGAGCAAAGGTCCGACAATTGAAGATCAAAAGACTTGACTCACTATTCTTGATGAGCTCATTGGTAAACCTCAAAGTTCATGACGTGATCATAGAAAGATTTAAAATATCAAGAAAAGTTGATAGAAAATCTCTTGCATTAAAGGCCTAAGAAAGAACTCGTGATGAAGAGTGTTCGACTTCTGTAGTGAAGACGAAGGAGTATGCCATCGATGTAAGAGACTTAAGAAATTCTTTAAGAGGAAGAGGTCGATCGTGAGGACATCCTCGAAATGACAAAAAGACGTTCCAAAGAAGCCGTGATGACAAGACCGGTAAAAATGATAGAAAATGTTTTAGATGCGGAGACGATAATATTTATTGGAGAATGTATCCAAAACACCAAAAGGAAAGAACCAAAGAGTTTTGTCGGAGGTTCTTTGGTAGCGATAACGGTGAGATGATGTGAGAAGGTCAAGACGAAACATGTCTTGTAGAAAGCTTGGATCGATCTATGGATTCCGAAAAATATCTAGAAGGGCAATCCATGTAAAGACCACCATTTTTTGAAAGTGACATTTTTATTTATTGGAACAATATATTCGAGACATATGTTAAATCAAAAGATCTTGATCTTTGGCATGTTATTACCAACGGTGATTTTCAACCTATTCAACAAAATCCGGAAACCAAATTAGATAAGGTTATTTCTTTTGAAAAACAAAGTGATGATCTTAAAAAGAGACTTGCAAAAAATAACGAAGCTAAAATGGCTATTTATAACGCTTTGCCTAGAAAAGAATATGAAAGAATTTTTATGTGTAACACGGCAAAAGAAATTTGGAAAACATTGTTAATCACCCACCAAGGTAATAGTCAAGTCAAAGATAATAAGATCTACCTTTTGGTTTAGCAATATAAACAATTCGTCATTTCCGAAGACGAATCTATAGATAGTGCTTTTGCTAGATTTAACACTATTATTACTAGTCTAAAAGCTCTTGATGAAGGTTATTCTAGCAAGAATTATGTTAGGAAATTTCTTAGGGCTCTACATCCTAAATGGAGAGCAAAGGTCATGATGATTGAAGAGTCAAAAGACTTAAAGTCACTATCTCTTGATGAACTTATCAGGAACCTCAAAGTTCACGAAATGATCACCAAGAAAGATTCTGAAATAGTCAAAGCAAAAGTTGAAAGGAAATCTCTTGCTTTAAAGGCTAAGAAAGAATCTAGTAATGAAGAGTGTTTGACTTCCAGAAGTGAAGATGAAAAGTACGCCATGGCGGTAAGATACTTCAAGAAGTTCTTTAAGAGAAGAGGTAGATTCATGAGACAACCTCGGAATAACAAAAAGACATTCCAAAGAAGCCATGATGACAAGAACGGTAAAAGTGATAGAAAATGCTTTAGATGCGACGACCCTAATCATCTTATTAGAGAATGTCTAAATACACCAAAAGACAAGAACCAAAGAGCTTTTATCAGAGGTTCTTGGTGTGATAGCGGTGAAGAAGATGATGAGAAGGTAAAAACAAAACATGTCTCGTAGCTCAAGCATCAAGTGAGATATGCCTTGGAGTCGACTTGGAACCCGATGAGTGGATAAAGGATAGCGGATGCTCCAAACACATGACGGGTAACCGAAAGCTCTTCTCAAGCTACAAGGCATACAACGGAGGTAATGTCATTTTTGGTAGCAATCTTCGCGGTAACATTATTGGCAAAGGTACGATTTCAAATGACTCTCTCAAAATAGATAATGTAGAACATGTAGATAACTTAAGATTTAACTTGTTAAGTATAGGACAAATATGTGATAATAAGTGTAGAGTAACTTTCTCTAAACATGATAGTGAAATCACTAAGGATGATAAGGTCATAGGTAGAGGTATTAGGAAGAAAGGCTTATATGTGATGAAATTAGGAAATAAGCCTAAAGATCAAATTTGTCTAGCAACGATTGATGAAAATTCTACGTTGTGGCATAGGAGATTAGGTCACGCAAATTCAATCGTTAGCATCTAAGGAATTAGTTAGAAACTTACCTAAGCTTAAGTTTGATCAACACTTCTGTGATGCTTGCAAAATTGGAAAACAAGCTCACGCTAGTCACAAGGCTAAGAATATAGTCTCAACGACTAGATGCTTAGAACTCCTTCATATGGATCTCTTCGGTCCATCCGCCGTACGGAGTTACGGAGGAAACCGCTACACCTTAGTCATAGTAGATGACTACTCTAGGTATACTTGGACTAGATTCCTTAAGGACAAAACCGAAGCCTTCGATCAATTCGAAATATTTAGTAAGAAAATTCAAAACCAATTAGGATGTACAATAGTGTCAATAAGAACCGACCACGGTAGGGAATTTGATAATGAGGTGCAATTTGGAGAGTTTTGTAATGCCAATGGAATTACACATAACTTCTCAGCTCCACGCACTCCTCAATCAAATGGCGTGGTTGAAAGGAAAAATAGGACACTTCAAGAAATGAGTAGGACTATGTTGAATGAGCAATCGTTACCACAAAAGTTTTGGTGTAACGCAGTAGACACTTCAACATACATTCTCAACCGAATCCTAATTAGAGCCATCTTAGGAAAAACACCTTACGAACTCTTAAAAGGTAGGAAACCTACTCTAGATTACTTTAGAGTGTTTGGAAGCAAGTGCTTCATTTTAAACACTAAAGACTACCTTACAAAGTTTGACCCAAAGTCATACGAAGGTATCTTTTTAGGTTACTCGCAAAATAGTAAAGCCTACATCATCCTTAACAAACATACTAGGAAAGTCGAAGAATCACTCAACGTGACATTCGATGAAACTCCTCTACCCTCTAAGACATCACCCTTGGTGGATGATGACTTAGATGAAGAAGAAGCAATTAAGGTTACCAAAAAGAAAAACCTAGAAAATGACATTGAGGATGAAACTTTAGAGATTGACAAAATAGTCAATATTAAGGAATCTAGGAACCATCCATTAGAAAATGTCATAGGAAACCTTAACCAAAGAACCCTTAGATCACAAGCCCAAAACCAAAGTAACTTCTTTTATTTTATATCAACTATAGAACCTAAGAATGTGAATGAAGCCTTAGCGGATGAAAGTTGGATAGTCGCTATGCAAGAAGAATTAAATCAATTCATTGCTAATGACGTTTGGGAGTTAGTTCCACAACCTAGGAATATGACAATCATAGGAACTAAGTGGGTGTTTAGAAATAAGTTAGACGAGAACGGTATTGTTTCTCGAAATAAGGCTAGGTTAGTTGCTTAAGGCTATAATCAACAAGAGGGCATCGATTATGATGAAACTTATGCCCCAGTTGCTAGACTTGAGTCAATTAGGATACTATTAGCTTGTGATTGTTCTTTAGATTTTAAGCTATTCCAAATGGATGTAAAAAGTGCATTCCTGAACGGTTTTATCAATGAGGAGGTATACGTGGCACAACCTCCAGGATTCATTGACTTTGAAAAACCGGATCATGTTTATAAACTAAAGAAAGCTTTATATGGTCTTAAACAAGCACCCAAAGCTTGGTATGATAGATTAAAAGCTTTCCTTATTAAACATGAATATAAAATGGGAATGGTAGATAACACTCTTTTTACTAAGAAGAAAAGTTCAAATCTCATCATCGTTCAAATATATGTCGATGACATTATATTCGGTTCGACTTGTCAAGACATGTGTGATGAATTTGCCAAAATCATGCATGACGAGTTCGAGATGAGCATGATGGGTGAACTTAACTTCTTCCTTGGACTACAAATAAAACAAATGGAAAATGGTATCTTCTTTAATCAATCTAAATATATTAAAGAAATGCTTAAGAATTTTAGCTTAGAAGAATCTAAACCAATGAAAACCCCCATGTCCTCTGATACCAAACTCATGAAAGACGAAGAGTGTAAGCCAGTAGATAGTACCAAGTATCGAGACATGATAGGTAGTTTATTATACCTAACGAAAAGTAGGCCCGATATCATGTTTAGTGTCTGCCTTTTTGCTCGCTTCAAAGAGGCTCCCAAAACCTCTCACCTTGAAGTGGTTAAGCGTATCTTCCAATACATTAAAGGCACTACACACTTAGGATTATGGTATCCTAAGGGGACCAGCATAGAACAGTAGTATATCCCGACTCAGATCATGTGGGAGATTATGTGGACCGAAAGAGCACTAGCGGTATTTGTACATTCGTGGGATGTTGTTTGGCATCTTGGTTATCGAAGAAACAAACCGCTCTTGCTATATCCATTACCGAAGCCGAATATGTAAGTGCCGGAAAGGCATGTCAACAAGCACTATGGATGAAACAAGCTCTTATCAACTATGACGTTCGACTCGATGACGTCCCGATCATATGCGATAATAAAGGCGCGATTGACCTTAGTAAAAACCCGGTGCAACATTCTCGAACCAAACACATCGAAATTCATCACCACTTTCTTCGTGATAATGTCCAGAAAGGACATATCTCAATCGAAAAAGTGTCGTCCGTCGACAACATGGCCGACATTCTTATGAAACCCCTTAAACGTGAATCGTTTAACTATCTGCATCTTGGTTTACGAATGATGGAACACATTTCATAAATCATATTAGTCCGCTTCTCTTTCTTCTGTCTCAATTCTAGTTCGCGTTCCATTCTGTGTGGTGACAGTTTAACTACTTCATCCGAAGCTAATTAGATATTTTTAATTCGCGAAATGAAAGTTATTTAGTCACTCTTCCTAGTAAATTCGTGTCAAAATTTAAAAGTTAAAAAATTTCATAATATGGGCGGCCCCTATATCTCAGGCGGTCCCCAACCCTTTTCAAGCGGCCCCCTGATCGATATGGGACCGCCAACAGCAGACATCAAAACTTACACTTAGTCAAAATTTTCTTAAACTCAAAAACCAAACACACCCCTTCTTTGCTGCAGCGACAAAAACGAACCGAAACAACCCTTAACTCTAATCAACCTTTAAAACACTAATTGAAGATCAAAACAACACCTACAATCATTCCTAACACCATAAAGATCATCAATTGTAAGTCATTTCATCTGTTTTCTTTTAATTTAAGTCTAGGGTTCATGATAAACACTGAAAATTAAAATTGAGGATTTTTTATTTTTCTTTTAATTTTGTACAATTAGGACTACTAGATTACAATGTATAACTAACATGCTTCCCGTAGATATAGGATTTGCATACATTAGTAAGTTTGTTGAAAAATTGATTTTGAACCAAAACCCTAATTTTATTTTCAAGTCACTTATGTTAGGAACCAAATAAAATTGTTGTTATGCATTGTTAATACAACCCAAAAATATTTTTAAACACATGCATAATGATCTCATGAACAAAGGTAGAGATACATAATTCATATGTATTTTTCAACATGTTTGGATGAGCAAAATCAAACTAAGGAGTGTTTGGATTAACTCTTAGGATTCTAATTTTAGGTCGAGTTAATCGTCACTCCACATTTGTCATACTTAAGTACACACTAGAAACAATACCCATAAATTACAAGTAACTGATAATAAAATGTGACTTGATTTTCTTTTAGGTAATCATGCCTCGAAAATCATCTGAAAAATATAAGAATACAAGACATTATACCCCCAATAATTTCACATGAATACCGTACAACTATAAAAGAAAGATTAAGAAACCTTAAAAGTCACTACATTCATGAGGGTCGGGTGGTTTTTGAGGACTTTACGGACCTACATTATGTTCAGTCTTTGTTTAGTTTTGTTGAGTTTGGGTGTCTTATTGAAATCAATGACCAAAATTATCCTCGCTTCATACTTGAATTTTATAGTCAATTTCAATTGAACTATTCTAACGAGGGTCAAATGTTTGTCGAATTTGTAATTCAAAATCAATTCTTTTCTTACTTTCTTGAAGATTTTGCTCAAATTCTTTACATACCTTGTGAGGGTGCTTGTGTCTTTACTGACAGATGGTCACTTGATGAGTTGGCATATGGTGTCCCTTCGAAATGTACATATCAAACCAACCCTCCTTCTCCTGATGACATCATTTTGTTTATTCGAACTGATCGAGAATGTCAAGTCACTCGCATCCGTCATGAGCAAGAAATTGATGTCCAAGATCATCAAATTCTCACTCATGAATTTGTGTCTACTTTAAAACCTTTAGAAGAAACTATTTGGGAAAATGTCTTTTGTCTGGGGGGTAATCGGGACCATGTTCTCACGTGTCTTTGTTACATGCTTTATTGTGTTATAAACTCTAAAAAAATCAATCTCGCCTATTACATGGTGAAACGAATAGAGTAGGTCACTAAACAATCTAGGTTAATTCTACCCTATGGTATGCTATTAACCCGTTTGTTTAAATTCATCATGAATGAGAATCTTGAGTTGTTTAAAGAGTCCTATGTCTTGTATAATCATGTCATGAATCCTTTTACTGCTCAACAAGAGCGAAAGACTAGAAAGGATCATGGCACGAGAAGAGGTAGTTACTCCACTTCTTCTTCTTCCGCCTTTGACCAGTGACTCGCGTGAACTTACTCCTTTTTATATATAAATAAATATAAATACATAACAAGGATCAAAATCTACGAAATCAATGAAACCGGAAGTAGTATAGAGTATCTCCGGGTCGTTATGTCCCAACGAGGCTTGAATGGAAAATCGAATGACGAATTGATAATCGATGTTTGAATATGACAAGGATATGATTGGGCACTAAACCTAATAAGCTAAAGCACGAAAAGATAAGCAAGGAAAATAAGCTAGAGCAGGCATACAGGCTAGGAATGGTAAAAACACTAAAAACTTTTATACTAAGACACAAATAAGCTCAAATAAGCTTAAGACAAACCAAATAAGCTAGACTAACTCTAAATAAGCAAATTCAGCAAGCAATTAAACTAAGTTAAGCAGGAGAAACTCAGCAGTACTAACAACAGTATTAACAATTTTAACTAACAGTACTAACTTGGAGTTAGTACTGCTAGCTTTGAGTTAGTACTGCTAGCTTTAACAGAACACAATGAAACAAGAAATAAGCAAATAGGCTAAAACAGATATTTAACTACACCTAATAAGCACTCAGGCATAAGAATAAGCCACTAGAATAAACTACAATAGCAAATAAGCTAAAAAACTATAAACTGATAAACTATTAAAATTGCTTTGAAAAGGCAAATAAGCTAAAGTAAGCTCTACTAAAGACAGTCAAGGAAAATGGGCTTAATCTACTCTAAAAAGCTAAGGAAATCTTAAATAAGCAGAAATGATAAGCTAATAAGCAATAATGAACCAACAGTACTAACAGTTTTAACTAACAGTACTAACTTGGAGTTAGTACTGCTAACTTTGAGTTAATACTGCTAGCTTAGACACAACACAATGAAACAAGAAATGAGCAAATAGGCCAAAACAGATATTTAATTATCCCTAATAAGCACTCAGGCATAAGAATAAGCAACTGAAATAAACTAAAATGACAAATAAGCTAAAAAGCTACAAACTAATAAACTATTGAAATTACTTTGAAAAGGCAAACAAGCTTAAATAAGCTCTACTAAAGACAGTAAATGAAAATGGCTTAATCTACTCTAAAAAGCTAAGCAAATCTTAAATAAGCAGAAATAATAAGCTGATAAGCTAAAATGAACTAACAGTACTAACAGTATTAACTACCAGTACTAACTTAGAGTTAGTACTGCTAGCTTTGAGTTAGTACTGCTAGTTGAAAATCCCAAAAGAGAACTAGCAGTACTAACTATGGGTTAGTACTGCTAGTTGAAAATACCCCTTAAAGTTTTCAAAAATCATTTTTTCTTCTTAATTCAGGCTGATTTGATCCTAATTTGTTAAAAACAGATTATCAAATAACAACATAAGGCACTTATAAGCAGGTTTTAATTAATAATAAGCACTTAAACAAGCTAAATTAGTCTAACAGTACTTAACTTAGAAAATGACACAAACTGTTTTTAAACTAACAACTAAGCAAGATAAGCACTAAACATCATGATAAAGCATAAATAAGCAAATATAGGTAACAAATAAGCACTAATAAGCAGTTCTACAGTAAATAAGCAAAATAAGAAAAATAAAAACTTACAACTCCCTTGCTCAAAACAGGGTTAAACAAAGAGTCTACAAGCTCTAGCTTGTATAAAACAAGCTAGTGAGAGTCCATAAGCCCATCCAGAACTGGCTTATCATCCATAAGCTGTGGTATATTTGAGTGTGGGTATCTTTTTTGGTTTTTCTAACTACAAACTTAACTCCTTTTATAACTTTACTGCAAGTAGGTTCAAATTAACCCCTTATAAAAGCTTTTGAACAAATTTTCATAACAATTTAACAATTTACTACTCGGAATTATAAATTGGGATTTTAACTTGAAAACTTAATACTTCATTAATTGCTTAAGGAAACAGATACAATGCTTAAATTAAAGACAGAATTTATAAAAATACTTAAAAGATTAAAAATTTAAAAACCTAGATGCCTTTAATGGCTTACAAGATGGCCTATTTATACTAAGGTCTTGGTTTCTTGGTCTTCCTTCTCTTCTTTCTTCTGTGTTTCTTTGTAGAGACAAAAACCAAGTGTGCTTGTTGTGTGAGGAGATTCTCAAACAAATCCCAGCCTTCAATTTCTTTTGTGCTTCTTTTGAGTCAATCACAGCCATCGAAATCACTTGGAAATGGTGAGGGATTGCCAACATGGCAATTTTAAAGCTGGGGGGAGATAGTGGAGGAGGAGGAAATGTCAATTTTAAAGCTGGGGGGAGATAGTGGAGGAGGAGGAAATGTCTTACCTAAGGGGTTGTAGAGGTTGCAGGGTAAAAGGGTGGGAAGACACCCGTGAATTGTTCTTGGGTTTAGTTGGGCGGGAAAAAATAGTTTTGGGTAAGTTGGCAGTTTTGGCCCCTCATCTCTAATAACTTTATTGAAAACTTCGCCCTTTTATGATACAACTTTAGGGGTTTGGCAGAACTGGCCCCTAAAGTTATACTTCACCCGGTATGCAATTTCAACCCTTGTAATACAACTTGAGGTTTGGCAATTTTAGTCCCTCAAGTTGTATTTTCTTCATTTGACTTTAGACTTTTTTGGGGTTGACTTTCTTGTTGACTTTTTGACTTTGACCGACTTTGGCTTTGATTTATCTTTTCCATTTCGTGCTTGGCTTTGTTGTTTTTGGCTTTCTTCTTGTCCTTTTCTTGAATATCCGTTTCATGCACAAAACATACAAATACAATGTTTTTTTGGTACGTTTTTAGTCATTTAAGTCCATTTTTAATGGAAAATGGTATGTGTAATTAAGCACATACCAATATTGTTGTTGTAGATTCACCCAGCTCTTGTATAACAATCCCTTTCTTCTTGGGCATTGTACTTTTCATTTCTTCAAGTGCTTGAGCCAAAGTAATATCATCAACAGTATTAATTGTAGCAGTAGTTGTTGTAGCAGCACTAA
>BQNB010189424.1:0-11871 GCA_026074375.1 Tanacetum coccineum | reverse complement strand
AATTGGAAGTTTTTCCTATATATAAAGAAAGAGGTGCAGCTAGGGTATTCATTCGTTCATTCAAGTGTTTCTCTCACTGCAAATCATTTTCTCTCTCAAGATTGATCTACAAGTTTTTTAGAGTTTGGTTTGGTTTAGCTTGTATCTGATCATCTTGATCAATTGTTATTAGGGTTTGATAGTTTGTGAGTTTTGTATAGAGTGATAGGATCCTTCTGAAGGGGAATATCATGTGTTTCTTTGTATCTTGTTTGGTCAGCACCCGTGTTGGGGATTGATCTTTTTGTACTCTTGTTATAATAAAAGAAAAAATCACCAAGGGGAGGTTGGCTGGGTGATTCAATATTTTTGGTCGTTTGTGTATCATTTTAACACTTACGAATCAACGATATCAACAAACTCATTTAATATATCCCAAGACCGCCTCCTCTGAATACTACATGTCCTTTAATTAGTTTATTCTTCTCCTGTGTTTTCTTTTTCGAGTTCAGTTCAGTAATAGCTTTGGGGGTGTTTGTGATTAAAGAAAAAAAGATCAATTTTATATTTACCCAACTTAAACACTATAATGTCATACCCAAAACATGTACACCATGCATTCAAAACTAGTATTTTGGGTATATAGGATATTTTGATGTTTAGTTTATTCAAAACTAGTAGTGTGTGATGAATCGGTCAAATAACAATTCAAAGAAAGAGAGGAGAGTGTACATCGAAACGGTTAGACAGTCGACCCCTCGAATATGGCTCTGCGACGCGTGGGGATTATTATCTCACAATGGGGGGACATGTTGGGCTAGGCTCGACCCACTTGGTCGACCTTCCCATTGCGACCAACCTAAACATTGAAACAAAAATAATTTCGAGTAATGAAGATGGAAGAAAAACTTTTAAAGGCAAGTTGATTTTGAATGAAGATGAAAGATGATATGTTAGTATGGTTTTGATTTTATGAGATGTGGTGATAGCATTTGTGAATAATGAGAATGATATGGACATTAATTGAGGTTTTGATAAAAGATAAGGAAGATGAAGTCAAAAAGAGGGGCAAAAGGATCAAAATATCCTAAGGGGGTACAAGTGTTGTCACATTACGGAAGTTAGTGAGGGCCATTCGAGCGAAGTTTTAACATTAGATAACGTTCCGCACTCGTGGACGGACAATACATTTTTTCCGGTCAAGAGACGAAGCTCATTGATCAACACAAACTCTTGCTTTATTTTATACAAGATTTGTAGTTTTTACTAGGGGTGTTACAAAAACCATAGAAACCGACAAACCGAGCTGACCGCTCAATCCGAAACCGAAAAAATCGGTTTATCACGGTTCAGTTTTGGTTTTTATTTTTTGCTATCTGCGGTTAATTGAACCGAAAAGTGTATAATATACATGAATGATTTTAACTAAATATCTAAGTAATTGTACAACTATTTATTATATTATTGCACAACTTTTATTGTATAACAACTTTTTTATTCTAATGTAGACATTTACTAAACATCAATGTGTGAAAATTAAGTAGCGTGATTGTAACTTACAAGCGTCGAATAAATATTTTTTGTTAATCTGTTATTTATGTTAATTTAAATGTAATTATAGTGACGTAATAACTTTAGTATGACTTTACTTTATCAACTTAATGACAATTAATTTTACTATAAAATGACATTTTACTTTCTATATCAATTTATTGTTCATGCTGTTAAACTCGATTAAACGTCTAGATTGGTTAACCGTTACTCGAACCGCAAGTAACCGCTCATTTTGGGTAACAACATGTCCGGTTAACCGCCTAGTAGGGTTCGGTTTCGGGTAGTAAAATAAATTACCCGCATCGCGTCGGATAATTCAAATCTTCCGACTAACCGAACTGAACCGCCCCGTGAACATCCCTAGTTTTTACCCCTCACTTGCCGCAATTTGAACAAATTAGCGGGACCATGTTTTGCAATTTAGGTGTCGTTTTTTTTCTTCAATAAGCACTTCTTTCCTCTTTTGTCTGCAGTCTCTCAGACGTATCTGTTTATTTTTTTGCAGACATAAGTGTTAAAAAACACTTCTTACCTCTTCACTAATTCAGACAAAATCTTTCACTTTTTGCCTATTCTTCTCACTTTTTCTCACTTCTTTATACAATAACTAAATAATTCATACTTTTTTTGGTTTATACGTTTTCAACCATCTTTATTTTTTTTGTACGTTTTTTTACGTTTTCATCCGTTTTAATCCGTTTTCTACGATTTCTACGATTTCTACGTGTTTCTCCGTTTTTCTACGATATATAATATTTTTTTACGTTTTCGTCAGTTTTTTTACGTTTTCGTCAGTATTTATACGTTTTTGTCAGTTTTTTACGTTTTCGTCAGTTTTTTTACGTTTTCGTCAGTTTTTTTACGTTTTCGTCAGTTATTTTACGTTTTCGTTTGTTTTTTACGTTTTCGTCTGTTTTTTACGTTTTCGTCAGTCAGTTTTTTTACGTTTTCGTCAGTTTTTTTACGTTTACGTCCGTTTTTTACGTTTTCGTCAGTTTTTTTACATTATCGTCAGTTTTTTACGTTTTCGTCTATTTTTTTACGTTTCCGTCAGTTTTTTTACGTTTTCGTCAGGTTTTTTTTACGTTTTTTGTTTGTTTTTTACGTTTCGTCCGTTTTTTACGTTTCGTCTGTTTTTTACGTTTTCGTCAGTATTTTTACGTCTTTGTCAGTTATTTTACGTTTTCGTCTGGTTGTTTACGTTTTCGTCTGTTATTTTACTTTTTCGTATATATTTTTACTGTTTTTTCCTGTTTTTACGTCTTCATCCGTTTTTTTATGTTTTCGTACATTTTTTCTACGTTTTCTCCCTTCTTTTTACGTTTGCGTCCGTCTTTTTACGTATGAGTCTGTCTTTTTACGTTTTCCTCCTTTTTTTACGTTTTCGCACGTTTTTTACGTTTTCCTCCGTTTTTTTAAGTTTTCGTCCGTAAAAGTACGACAACGTAAAAAAACAGACGAAAACGTAAAAAAATGACGAAAATGTAAAATAAAACTGATGAAAACATAAAAAATGGCAAAACGTAAAAAAGCTAACGAAAACGTAAAAAAACTGACGAAAACGTAAAAAAACTGACAAAAACGTAAAAAAGCTAATGAAAACGTAAAAAAGCTGACAACAACGTAAAAAAGCTAACGAAAACGTAAAAAAGGACGAGAACATAAAATAACTGACGAAAACGTAAAAAACTAACGAAAACATAAAAAAAACTGACAAAAACGTAAAAAAACTAATGAAAACGTAAAACAACTGACGGAAACGTAAAAAACTGACGAAAACGTAAAATAACTGACGAAAACGTAAAAAAACTGACCCAAACGTAAAAAAAACTAACAAAAACGTAAAAAAACACTAGTAAAAAGATAAAGAAACAAAAATGAAACAAGTACTTAATTAGAACAAAAACAAAAGTTTTTTTTCATGTAGATGAAGATTTTAAATGTACCTCTTTTTTTTATACATGATTTGTATGATTTGTAGATAAAGATGTAAAATCTAAAAAAAAAAACCTAAAAAAAAACAAAAGATTACTCAAAAGACTTATGTTATATGTACCCCCTGAAACACCATTTGTACCCCCCCTCGGTTTTTTTGAGTATTTTTTTGTATTTTTATAATTTTGTATATTTATAAAACTATTACACGGAAAAAACGGAACAAAAAATATAAAGTTTAACAGATCAAAAGTATGAAACTGTCAAAATTTACGGAACAGAAACTGATAAAAAACTGCGTTGCACTGTAAAAAGGGTTTACAAAAGAAATCTTTTGTACTTTTTGACACTATTTAGTGGGCCGGGTACCAATAGGGGTACCCTACTCAAAAATAAAAGTACTGAACTCGACACAGTCGTATCCGGTCTTTTACACCTTGAAGCATAAAAAACGCAGATCCAAAAAGCATAAAAAACATAAAAAAGACGGCCGGAATTTCGTCGTGTTATGGCAGGGCATCCAAAAAGCATAAAAAACGCAGATCCAAAAAGCTCCCTTCGTCCGTACTTACAGTCATGTCCAATGACGATCTATTAACTGAAATCTTACTCAGGTTACCTGTTCTTTCACTTGTTTTGTTTAAATCCGTATCCAAACGCTGGTTATCTCTTATTAAAGACACTAGTTTCACTTTTCGCCGGAGTCAATTCCCCAACCCCAGTTCCCCTTGTGGTTTGTTTCTCAAGGTTTATAAATCCAATCTTTCCGCACTAGAGAGCTATGAATTTGTGCCGTCTGATATTCGCGTTCCGCTTATACAGTCCATCCGTTAGTAATATTTTTAAGGTGATTCCACACCCCAATAATGTGACATTTTATCACAATATTACTGGTTGTTTGAGATTGGCTTTTGATCCTACTAAATCACCTCACTATAAAGTAATTTATAGTAGAGTAGCACGTGGCGATCCTCATGGTATTTGGGTTCAAATACACACTTACTCTTCAAAAACGGGCAATTGGAGTCTTTGTGAGGATCAGTTTCCCGAAGGTAGTTTACTTTGTTTGCATGATGGAGTTAATGAGGCGATTTACTGTCTAAATGCTGAGATTAAGTATTTCAAGTTAGATATCATGAATGAGCGTCCGGTTTTAACAACCTTACGAACCCCTTTGACCTTAGATGGGAAGGTTCATTATGAATGTAGGTTGTTCGAGTCTCGTGGTTGTTTGCTCCTTGTTGGTAAGGATGATGCTTGTTCCCGACATCTTACTATTTATGAGAAGGGGAACGTGAATCCTGAATGGTCAGTGAAATACATAGTGAATCTTGATGACATTATAAAGCCGTTTTCCGTAAGGTGGAGTGTTCACACAACTGATTTTTGTATTGTTTTGGGAGAAAGAGTAGAAGATGCTTTCTTTGTGTTACAATTAGATAGAAAGGTTGTACAATACAAAATCTTGTCAAAGACTGCACAATCTCTAATCTGGGATCACATGACCGCAGGGGCGGAGTCAGGATTTTTAGTTAGGGGAGGCTGACAATGCTTAATGCAGAAAGTCATAATGATAAGGAGGCTCAATGTAAAAAACTAGTAGAAAAGCAGCTTGCAATATAGATAATTAATGAATAAAATAGGCTAATTAGGGGTGGCTCAGCACCCACTAGTCCCCCTACTAGCTCCGCCCTTGCATGACCGTCTTGTTGGCTGCTTTCAGTTCATTCCATCTTTTGCTAATGTTTGATTCTGCTTTCTGGTATGAATTACATGCTTAGTTATAGTGTTAGTACTACAATTCCTTAGTTATCTCGTTGGTTAATCTGTTCTCCTGATTTATATGGTCAAATTCAATTTTGATAACAGAACATGTGGAGAGTTTTTAACACTAATTGCTCTTTTATGATGCTCATTAACAACTGTGTACAACGATACGGATACAATATACGAGTTTTAACTGTTCTCATTCGCTAAAAACCTGTTTTGGCGCTATTAATGTCTTAATCTTTTAAAAATAAGGAGCATGCTTACCTAGTAACCTTTAGAATTAACTTTGTCGTAAGTTAGTAGTAGCATAATATTAAGATATATGATTGATGTGAATCACAAAAATCCCCTTTTCACCTGATATATTCAGCCGAATCAAAAAGCCACAAGAGAGGATTGCTATATTATCATTTGTGATGCATAAAGCCCAAAACAGCAACTTGGTCTAATGTCTCGAGTGCCTGCTACTAAAGATTTGTAGGTTCGTGTTAATATGTTAGAATTGATATTGGTTTTAATGGCCTAATCAGTTCTGTTTATTTATTCAATGTTCATACTGTAGCATCTACATAACTCCAACACAAGATATTGGTCTATTTGATCCACCCAGTCACTCTTAGTGTGCCGAGTTGTCATTTTAGAGTAAATAGGAGCAGCTAAGGTTATAAGAGAAATCATACTTTGAGAACACCAGAAACTTCTCAAGCTTTCATGAGTTTCTTGTTAAAAGATAAAGTACAAATTTAGAGGCACCTTCCTAATATTTTGTTAGGATTGATGTTTTGTTTAACAAGTGCATTACAAATGTCCCTGGAAGTTATGAACTCACCATGTACTAAGCTTATAATTAACATGCCTTTCAGGTCTTGCACATCATGCGGTAGAGGAAAAGAGACACATCATCTATACGGAGTTCCGTAAAATATCTTTAGCAAGTGACAACGACTATGATACGGTATAGGAACGTTGTACATTTAACTTGAAAAAGAAAAGAGATTACTGCTCTACATTGATATTGTTATACGCTGTTATCAACTTTTTGGCAAGCTCAGAGTTCCTATTTTGCAGCTTATAAATTTTACTATGTAGTAACATGAGGTCGAATTGGCACTAATTCACATAGCTCATAGAAAGTCTTTGAGACAATGTCTATTCCATCACAAACATTTGATCTTAGTTATGTGATTATGCGGGCTTGATATAAAAGATGGTTTGTATCAAGTAAAAACAAAAAGGGTGATTGCAGCGACTTGTGCCATGTAATTCCATGGACTACTTTTTTCATTTGAGCTTGCCAAATAGGAACTGTCTTTGTGCACTAGCTCACCTTATCTTTAAGCTGCAAAAGTTCTGCCTTCTTGGTTGAACCTTTTTGGTAGTTGTGAAAACTATTTTTAAATTTGTTGGTGAATTTGTTGTCAGAAACATTACGAAAGTTTAAGTGGGTTGCCTCCTATGTTCCGTGGTGAACTATTAGCGAACAAGCGATATATGAACAGAACATGTTGACTTAAAGGACAGGTCCTTCCTATATTATGTCAGTAAACACATTTACCATTAGCTTATGTGTGTCCCTTTTTCACCCGGACCCAACCTAACCTATAGCAGCGACTAGCGAGTATGTGATACCATTATATCGTCTAAAAGTATATTCCAAACTGAAATAATATATAAAGTGAAATGTTTGTTACGGAATACAACGGTTTTGGTTACACTTGAGTCTTCATTTGAAAGAATAGGAATGATATAGGATTTGTAGAAGATCATACGATGGGCGGAGGGTCCTGTAACCTGTGTCAGCTGTTGCTGGTTGAAGGTTCTTGTTTGTAAAAAGTGATGATGTAGGATTTGTAGGCCAAGTTTGTTGTGTTATTGTATTGGTGCTGTTTGTCTTTGTGTGCCATCAGTTAACACCAGTTGGGGAATGTTGATTATATTATAGTCGTCCGACCATTTCAATCATTGTTAAAAGTGTATATACATCCGTCTTTTTATCACATTGATCGTCTCAGATTAAATTTTTAATACTTATATGGTTATATTATACGTGCACGCGTGTGTTTTTACATAATTTTTTCATTATGTATTAATATCGATTCATATTTTGTATAGATTTTCGTTGCACGAAGGATTTGACTTTGTTTAACTGACATGGTGTTTATGTTGATCTTGTTTAAATTTAACAATTTAAATCATGTTCTAGACATTATGTGTGTTTAATAACACATAATGGCTTTGAAAAAATATGTGCCGTTGTTATATCTAGAATCTCGTTTATTTATTTTCATCTCACAGTAATACGTGAGGTCGTGTTTTCATTTTGATATTTATATTCCTATTAATAACTTAAGCAGATTTTTAAACTCGAGCGCGGGTTAAACTTACAAAAAATTAGTTTAATATATATATATATATATATATATATATATATATATATATATATATATATATATATATATATATATATATATATATATATATAATAATATTTATAAATAATAACAAAACATTGTCGTATTTTTTTTATAAAATATAAAGTATCAGAGGTATTTATTTATAAACCTACTAAAAAACATGGAAATTGATAAGTATGTTTTATTTAAAATTTAACAATTTAAGTTTTATTAATTACTTTATCTTTTTTTAAGTTTTTTTTACAGAATTGACACATATTTTTAAACACATTTTATAAACTAGACATAAATATAATAGTTTGACCAAATTGAGATTCAATTTTAACTTTTATTGATTAACCATATTGCATGATTTTGCAACGTGTCAAAATAAAGTAACATGATTGGTTCAATTTTTTTTTCAATAAGATTGTTTTGGCAAAATTGTTTTGATTGAAAATATGTAATTCTTTTATGAGTAAATTACAATGTTCGTCCTTGTGTTGGCGAGCTTTGTCCCTTGATCGAAAAAAATGCACCACCCCTCTAAGTATGAAACGTTATCTATCATTGGTCATTCGCTTTAAGAGCCCTCACTAACTCCCATTATGTGACAACACGTGAATGATATATAAAAGATTTATGGTTGTTGTAAATGTAAAAGACAAGAACACAAAAATGAGAGAGGAAGAGAGAATTATTATTGAGTGATGAATTAATTGAAGTACTGAGGTTACATGTAGAGCCTATATATAAAGCTAAAACCCTATCTTTCACCTAAAGATATAAGATGAATAGACATAGCCCATAAGCCCATAAACCCATAAATAGCCCATAATAATATTTTACAATAATGGTGAATTAGTGCATGATACACCACCACCCATTTTGCCACCTCTAATTATTTACTCTATCCGGAGAAATGACACGTGTGTGGACAATTTTTAGTAGATGAGGCATTTTTTTTAATTTTATTTCTGAATGATTCGTTTTAGTTTTTATTTCTTTGTAAATTATGATTTGCATTTGTAGTTCCTTTCTTTTTCTTTTTCTATGTCATCGTGTTTTTTTTATTTTTTTATGTATGAATATTTTTATGTTTTCTTCTCCACTCATTATCACACGTGTCAGGATCCTGTGAGTAGAAATATAAATATAAACAACTAGTATAAGGATATATCATGTCTCGTAAAAAGTTATGTAAAAGATTTGTAGCTTTTACACCTACACTTGCTGCAATTTGAACAAACTACAGGGACCATGTTTTGCAATTTACTCAAAAATGAAAGTAGTGAACTCAACAGTCATATCCGCTCTTTTACACCTTATTCATGGAGAACACTGCCAGAAGTTCTTCCGATGAGGGCAGCGCATCCAAAAAGCATAAAAAACGCAGATCCAAAAAACATCGAAAACGCAGTCAGTTGTCTCCAACAACGACCTTTTAGCTGAAATCTTACTCGGGTTACCTGTTCTCTCACTTGTTTTGTTTAATTCCGTATCCAAACACTGGTTATCTCTTATTGAAGACACTAGTTTCACTTTTCGACGTAGTCAATTCCCTAACCTCGATTCCCCTTGTGGCATGTTTCTCTTTCATCCATAGATGTCACTTCTCTTTCGTCTTGCACACTTGCACATACCTTCAGTTCATGACCTGAAATGCATGTTGATCAATAAGCTGAGTACTTGGTCCATAAAATATCCAGAATAACAAACATTAAGAATCTGTAAGTGGTTAGTAGTTAAAAGTTTTTCCTTCAACCTTAAGTTCTTCATTTTAACTCAGAGAGGATAAATATATTAATACTCAAGAATGACCAGGTGGATCAAACAGACCAATATTTTCTTGTTGGAGTTAGAATGGTAAATATATCAATACTCAAAGAGTGTGATTCAGCTGATCAAACAGACCAATATTTTTCACTGGAGTTGAAAGGAAGAACTCAGTCATCACAACCAATATCGACTCTAAAAAATTAAAACTGGTCCACAAATTTCAGGAAGCAGACATTAGACCAACTTACTCTTTTGCATTTAAGGCATTACAAATGACAATATAGTCATGGTCTCTCGTGAGTTTTTGGGCTGGCCTAAAGATTTAAAAGGACATTAAGAATTTTAGTAGGGGTTGTGACTTGTGATCCCATATGAATCACGAAACTTAGTAAAGAGCTACTACCAACTTATAAAAAAGTTAGGGATAAGCTCGGTACCCTGCCGGTACCGAATTCAACTATACCGAATATTTTTTGCTCGGTTCTACCGTACCGTTTACATGTTTCAGTACCGGTACCGGCATAAACAGGTATTTCCCGCTTGATAACGAATTTTGAAAAGATAAAAAAATTTCATAAAATCTGCACAAAAAGCTACTGTAACAGCAAATGAACACCCTCTGACTCTAGGTTTTGGAGTTTAAGAAAGCTAGGACGATAACTCATTCCAGTGAAGTATGGTTTAAGAAAAATGCCCTTTTCAATTGTTTTCTTCCGAGGACAATATACCAACAATCTGCCTGTATCAAATAAGAAGAACATTCTTCCATCTTTGAACCCTCCGATATATACACAGGTCTACAGATCAACCAATCTACATGATCAGATCTAATATATCGCTTAATCACCACCTCTTTATGCCAACATTTCTTAATTCCATATCCCTTCATCACGCAGAAAAAGTTTCACAAAATCTTTGTCAAAAACAATCCAGTGAACATAACCATTCAGAAATGTCCCATGTAAATCTTTATAGTAGTAAGAAATGTGACCAAGACATCTCCATTGTCCTGTGCCAGGGGTATGTTTAGTATTATTGGGTGTTTTTCAGTAATATTCAGCTAAATATACAAAGTCTACCGAAACTGTTTTAGACAAAAATTTGAATACCGATACCCGTACCGATGGGTATTCGCCTATTCAGTAGGTATTTTTAGTTATCAATTCGGTACCGGTATGGGGCTTATGCTCTTCCCTAGACAAAGTTGATTTTGAATTTTATTAGGTAAGCATGCTCCTTTATTCATGGAAGATAAAGACATTATTAGCTCCAGATTGTGTCGGCATTAAATCATAACAGCAACAACTCATATAGTTAAAGCCCACATCTTTTGAAAGCTTTTGTTAACAAATATCCCGACAAATCAATTGTAGCATTAACAACTATAAACAAGCACGCAGATCATACCTGACATAAAAAAGCACAAAATCAAACACCAACCAAAGATGGAATGAACTGATAGCAGCTATTACGAGAGTCAACTAGTCCAAGTTCTGATAGAGTCTTGGACATGATCTTATATTTTAAAACCTTCCCATGTAATAATATCATCCTCTTCTCTTCCCCCCAAAACAATACAGCAAACACTTGAAGTAATACTCTACTTATCAGGAAATGGCATCATAATGTCATCAAGGTTAACAATGTCATTTACCGACCATTTGGAATCACCAACCGTCATCTCATAAATATTCAATTGTAGAGAATTAACATAATCCTTACCAATAAGAAGCAAACAACCACGAGAAACATGCCACAAGGGGAATCGAGGTTAGGGAATTGAGTCCGGCGAAAAGTGAAACGAGTGTCTTTAATAAGAGATAACCAGTGTTTGGATACGGATTAAAACAAAACAAGTGAGAGAACAGAGTAAGAATAAAAACTGTAGGGATTAAGGGTTTTTTTTAGATGTTTTTTGGATGCCCTGCCATCACCGGCAGTGTTCTCCAAAAAAAAGAAATTAACTATTTATTTTGTTTACTGGAGACAATTTAAAATCAGATTTCGTTATACAATCAGATGTTGCAAAACAAAAAATTAAAAAATCTTACAAGACTATAATTAAAAATCAAAAAGTAAACAATTGAAACAAAAAGTAACTTGACCCAAAATTCATGAGATGTATCCACGAATAATTATTAATTATAAAAAATAGCTTGTCTCCATTTGAGATCTGTTCACGAATGAATGTTGGGAGTTGACCTTGGACATCAGGCCCGGCCCTAGTATTGGGCGAGCTGGGCGACGGCCCAAGGCATCATAATTTAGGGGGCATCAAATTTTGGATCCATTAGGATAGAGATAAATGGAAGAGCAGTCGAGCAGATAAGATAGAAGTTCTTGAGAGAGTTGAGAGGAGGAAGATGATAAAATTGTGGAGAGAGAATAAAAAAGTTAAAAAGGAGTATTATTATCTAGTGTAAAGATTGCAGGGTCACTATCAAAACTCTAGTGTTTTTTT
>BQNB010189420.1:0-11871 GCA_026074375.1 Tanacetum coccineum | reverse complement strand
CGTCGTAACCATGCTGATATAGACATTCCAAAATATAGGCAATTTGGACTTTACGGCGTAATCAAATAGAAGGGTTACGCTGTAATCGTGACTAGGCATCAACAACTATGTTGATGTGTAATGGTTACGGCGTAATGATGACTCAGCACTTTACTCCATAACCTTGAGTTTGGTTACAACGTAACTGAAGAGTTTATGGCGTAACCAAAGTGTTAGGTTATTGCGTAACACTTCAGCAAAATTGTAGTAATTTTAAACTTGTGACTCTTCAATTGTGATCCGGCTCTAACTTAAAGCACGAAAGTTGTAGATATCACTTTTCTCTTTCAATGGCCGCTTGAATCAGCTTCAAAGGAGTTAGTGTGAAGAAGTTATGGTCAAAATACTAGAGTGCATTTCCCTAGATGTCTCAGGAGCATTTCCTCTTCGGCGTCGTTTCTTCACATAATTCATTCACGCGCCTTTCATAGTAACTCCAAATCATAAGTGGATAGCTTCTTATATAATATTCATGTCACGCCCCCAAAATCGGACGGCAGCGAAATAGTAACATTGGAGTGCGACTTCAAGGCACAAAGTACAAGTCACAAAAAACGACCTCAAAAGAGACGTTTAAAGTAAATTTCACATTCGATATATTAAAATCGGAGTTTACAAAGGATCCCATTTATAATGCAATAGAAACATTTTTTTAACGTTTGTCGAATGGTATACAAGTTATTAAGCCTTCAAAAATATATCCGCGCGACTCGAATGCTCCCAATGCTCAGCTAGCAAAATAATAACCTGAGAAAATACACGCAAAAACGTCAACAATAATGTTGGTGAATTCATAGGTTTAAGTAAAAAGCAGTATTGAAATAATTTAAGAAATATTTCAGAAGAAAAGTAGCGTTAGAACATTTCAAAGAATCGGTTTAGAAATCCAGGTAGTGATTCAATAAGTCAAGAAATACTGATATAATTAAATAGTTTAGTGGACCACAAGATTTAAGTGATGGCGGACTAAGTACGTATTCCGAAGTCCAAAACAAGTAAAGTAGACAAGGGAAACAAATTCACCAAGTCTAAGTATATATTATTGCACTAAGCTCATGACCCCGAAGCCTTAACTAGATTTTTGCCCCAATCGGAATATAGGATGCTTGCCAACACCCGGACACCTCTCAATGTTAAATGCACCATGATCAACTTGTGACCATAAATTTCCGGTGGGGATTGTTAGTCCCGACATAGATCTAT
Source organism: Tanacetum coccineum (assembly GCA_026074375.1). NCBI lineage: Eukaryota > Viridiplantae > Streptophyta > Magnoliopsida > Asterales > Asteraceae > Tanacetum > Tanacetum coccineum. The sequence goes on along the minus strand of BQNB010189420.1, from coordinate 10,629 downwards.
CCCAACTCTAGGACTCAACTATATAGTAATTGACAGGTCATGATATTAGGGACTTAATTGTCGCTCTTAATTGTGGTAACTGACGGCAATAATAATCAGGCAATAATCTGGATAGCATACAGTTTAAAACACTTGTGTCCGAAGACAAAAACATCATTCGTTGTTCAAAATTCTATTGGTTTTCAAAAGTATAGGGTTCAATGATCTCAAATCAGGTAGTAGACAAAATCAAACTTTTGGTTACAAAAATAGTTCAGGTAATTGTACTGTTGGTTAAAATCTTACGAGTTTGTTGAAAAGAGCATGTATTCCCCTCGGGGTTTATTAAATACATGAAAAGATTAAAATTGCGAGACTATGAACTTCACCTTTTGATCAACTGATGCACCGAATGGAATAAGTCCAAATTAAATCACAACGAAGCAGTAACGATCTTGGTCATCAAGACCTTATAATTTACGTCGCTCGGATTACGAGAATACGTACGAAAATATGAGCAAACGATTGAGGTACATCTTATGACGAAGTAACATATATATAATTTATCTAGGCTTACAGAATTATATTGTGATGAGAGAAATCCACCTTTGCGCGGGTCTAAACCTTCACACTTAGTGTATTTTATATATACTATTTTCCAATTCCAATAGTATACTATTTCATTTTTAGAATCGACAAAGTGTCCTCAAAAGTTAACACGTCGTATATATTATTCAATATTATTTTATAAATCGAATCAACCTATCATAGTTCGTTAACGTTATAATTTCCTTGTTGACTTTTACATTTGCTTTTGAATAAAAGTACACGTTCTTTTCTTATGTGCTACTCCCTGACCCAAGAACGACCCACTAAAAAACCATTTCACGTCGCGGGTTCTAAAGGCAAATTTATTCGAAACTGTATATTTACTGCTAAACAATACTTTTAGTTTTAGCCGAGACCTGAACTTCGAACAGAACATGACCAAAATGCCACTTACGAGAATCTGTGAAATCTATTAGTTATATTTTTTTTATAAAAGATATCAGAGAAGTGTTGATTTTAAATTTTGACCAGTTATATTCATTTTCACGACTTTGACCAAAAAGAGTTTTTATGTACAACGTTAATCCGAAACAACTTTCGTGTTTCGCGGAAGCCGAAACGGACTCAAAAGTGCCTCAGTTAACATCAATTTACTAAACCTGATTTAATATATTCTTCAAAATGACCAATTTTTCTACTAAAGTGTATATATCGTTCTAGACTTATGTTTCTTCGTTATTTGGGAGTTAGAAGTAACATTTTTATATCAAAAACTGTCCGTCTAGGAAAACTTTATTATATTTTATAAACCAAAAATCCATAATTTCAAAATATCGACATCGAAATCATTGGTACTGGTTGTGCTGGGTTCAAAACTGTGCAACAACGAGTACAAAATGCAGTTTTGTATAAGCTAGTTTTCGACCCAAAATAACTACATCAAAATGCATCAATATACCTTATAATTTCATTCTAATCCTACTTTAATATCAATATCACAATATACTAACGCCGCATGTTCCAATCGATTTCATCACATATATATAAAAATCGAATCAATGAACGAAACAATCGTAACTAATTAATAAAAGGAATCGTGCGATGATAATGTCACTTTGGTTCCCTTTCCATATTGATGCCCAAGAAAGTGGCACAGCAAATTAAAGTCTGCTGTCACGGTTAAAATGGTTTTTTTCATCATTCTACGTGTATGTTTAAATTTTAGTACGTGTGTCTTCTCTATCGGTGATATTGCAGCAATCTGTCGAGTAGGATTATGCCATTGTGAAAAAAGGATGTTTGGCGAGCTCTTCAGGATGGGTTTTGAGTTTTTTAATGTCACCTTACGAGAGGAAATATTGCGTGATGTGTGGAAGTTGAGCACGATAAGGTTACAGTTCTCCTAACTGGGTTGGTGTGGATGATGGTTTGTTAGATTATTGAATCTTCTTACGCTCCCCGTTAAGGATGGCTAAGCACTCCGAAAACCGATGGCGGGAAACCGAAAACCCGAAAACCGGTTGGGGCTCGGGTTCTGGGGAGGGTTGGAGGGTTCGGATTGAGGGTAAGGGTATTGATAAAATAGATTTAGACGTGGTACGGGTTCGGTGAGGGTTTGATAATACCCGCCCGATTCAACCGTACCGTACCCGCATCTGTTTACCCGTATTCATAACCCTTTATTGTTATTATAAATTAATTAATAGTTTATATATTATTATATATAATTTCTTCCATTGTAATTTTTTATATAACTATTTCTATTATTTAACACATTTGAATGTTACATAAATTATTCGAAAGCGCTAAATCGTCTAATACGGTATTTGTTTTCTTTAACTTTTAAAAAAATTGAATATATAAGGGTGTTTTGCTTTATTTTTCGATGAATTTTAGTGTGACTTAATCTTGATACCCGTCATTTTTCTATAAAATATTCAATTGGGAATACCCGATACCCGCGGGGAAACCCGAAAAACCGATGGATAATATTAACCGGGTACCCAACGGGTAATGGGGCGGGTACGGATGTGGATATTATAAACGGGTGCGGGTACGGGTACACTAAAACCCGCCCCGAACCCGACCCGTTGCCATCCCTAGCGAAAGGTTCACCAGAATGTGAATATATTATAAGCGATATCATCAAGTGAAAGAAAAGAAATAGTTATCATAATCTAGTCGGGCAGATTATTACTATATTTTATAAAAAGGTGAATAATTAAAAAAAAAAGAGAATGAAAAAGGAATGTACCTGGTGAAGATGAAAGTGAGAGTTAGAGGAAAGTGAAATCAAAGGGATAAGACGTAAACACATGGCAAAAAGTAAAAAGCGGAAAAGCAGGGTTGTTATGATTTTTGCGTACTAGTCATCATAATTGGAGAGACGATGATGATCAAAGGTTTTCAGGACTTTACAAAACACATATAGTGTGTTTAAGTATTTATTCGGTGGTGTTTGTGGTGTGACCGGAGCGGTTAGCGTTTCTGTTAAGCGCTGGTTAGAGGTGGTATGGGAAGTGTTTTAAGGTGTGTGAATGAATTTGAATTTATATGTTTCTAATGGACAAACATAATTATGAATTTTATCCTCCGTATCTTCTTCAAATATACTTCGTACTATATATACTCTCTCTATTTTGAAGAAATTATTCACATTAAAAAACATATTTTTTTATGAGATTTGTTATATATTGCCCATTGGGAAATAGTTAAGACACTCATTATTATGTAATTAATGCACTATACATAAATATACAAATTACTTTACATAACATATTATATACTATATATACAAAGGGCAGACGCCCCGACCCGGAACCAACCGGGTTGCATTTAATTTTTTTGACCCGACATTTAATGAGCCTTTTTTTTTCTTTTTCTTTACATTGACTTTTTCTTTACTTTTGATTTTTTTTTGTACCTTTTTTTTAAACCTTTTTTTTTCTCAAAAAACTTTTTAATATAAAAACTTTACTTTTTTTTTTCTCGGAATACCCTCTCGCGCTGTTTGAGTCATCGGTCTGTTTTTTTATGAATAAACTTTATGTTTCATCACAAACCTCGCGATCCTTAATTCGTCCCTTCTTTTTTTTTTTCTCAAAAAGTTTTTTTTAAATAAAAACTTTACTTTTTTTTTCTGGGAATACCCTCTAGATGTTGGAGTCGTCGGTCTGTTTTTTTATGAAAATAAAACTGTAAGTTTTCTCCTCAAACTCGCGATCCGTATCGTCCCGCAACGGCGCGCGGTCGCCAATTTTTTTTTCCCTTTTTTTTTTTCAAATAATTTTTAATATAAAAATTTTCCCTTTTTTTTTTCCTCGGATTACCCTTCGAACGGTTTGAGTAGTCGGTCTCCTACGTTTTTTTTTTATGAATAAAAATCGTTCTCCCGCAACGGCGCTCGGTCACCAATTTTTTTTTCTTACTTTTTTTGTCAAAAATTTTCTAAAATAATTTTCCTTTTTTTTCCTCGGAATCACCCTCTCGACATGCATTTAAAACGCCTTTTGCATTTAGTGTCCATTAAAATGCGCCGTGGTTGACCGGGGTGCATTTAATACGGCCGGTCAACCCTACCCGGTCCGATCGGTTTTTTTTTTTTTAGAAAAAAAAATGTTTTCTTTTTAAATACTCTCTCGCACTTTTTTAGTCATCGGTCTGTTTTTTTTATGAATAACAATAGAACTAACCACGCGCTTCAGGTGCATTAAGTTGCATTAAATGCACCGGGTTGACCCGACCCGGTCCGAACATTTTTAAAATTTTTTTTAAATTGTTTTTTTGCTTTCTTTTCCAAAATATTCACTCGCATTTTTCCAGTTATCGGTCATCCTCGTTCCCGCGGTCGACCCGACCAGTTTAGGTCCACCCCGACCCGTTCCTTTTTTTTATTTACGAAATAGCCTCTCAAATATTTACGAAATACCCCCTCGCACTATGTGTTAAATTACGAAAACTACCCTCATTTTAAATTTTTTTTATAAAATACTCTTTTCCCCACTAGCGGTCGACCGTTAGTTTTTTTTTAAATGCACCAAAACAGTGCTTGAAATCGGTCGTTACTTAACGATCTTTAATTTTTTTTTACACAAAAATATACCTTCTAACACGTCCAACCAAAAACACCGGCCGCCAAACATCCCGCAGCAGAGCGCGGGTGAACCTAACTTGTTTCAACTAGATGGAAAACAACCGTATTACATGACAAGACATGCCAAACCAATAACAGAATTCATAATTCTTAGAACATCAAACTATTATTCATTAATAAAACCACCTATTTTTTTCATCAAATTAACGGCTTTTTCCGCATTAACATCAAATATATGAAAACCATGATCTTCACCTTTAACTTCATACATCTCAACTTTGCCTTCATATTTACTCTTAACCAACTTTTCATAATATGCCAACCCTCTATCTTTCAATATATCCATTTCCGAAACGGTTACCAAAACTCGCCCACAACCTAAACCCGACAAATCCGGAGCCCCGTTTACTAACGGGTTAATCAACGGGTGATCCAACCCGAGATCCGAATCTGATGGACACACAAATTCCCACCATTTATCCACCATACTCTTTAAAAAACTACTAGTATTTGTTTTCTCCGACCCAATCGGATCCTTACCCCAAAAATACGGGTTTATTAATATAATACCCGATATCTTAAATTTAAGTTGTGAGCCAGACTGAACCTCAGCCTGGCTCAGGTTTGGCCCCAACTGGAGAGCCAGCTGGTGCACTATAGTCGCACCAGCAGAATCTCCAGCAATAAATATTTTTTCAAAGTCAACGTGGTCTCTGATCCACTCCTCGAAATCTGGTCCTCCAGGAGCATGATCAGAGACCCATCTAAGAGCTTCAAAAGCATCTTCAAAAGCAGCAGGAAGAGGATTCTCCGGAGCTAACCTATAATCAACAGACAATCCAATCACATGTGATTCTGCAACAAGTTTACTAACAGATGCATGGTACTTTGGTTCTGCAGGTGATGCAATGACAAATGCTCCACCATGAAAGTATATAACAAGTGGGAGCTTTTCATTGTCTATGGTGCTTGTTGGACGATATATTCTAGCTAAAATGGTGTTTTTTGGTGTGGTTATGGTTATGTCTTTTGAGGTGACACCATTTATGGGATCGTGGCCCGGTGGGGTGGTTTCGGTTCCTGTGAGACGTTCGATAGTTCCGTCTTTGTAGACTCGTATGTATGGTGGTACATCGTGAAGTATTTCTCTACTAATCGAGCCCATAACTATATGTGTGTGTTTTTTAGTGTGTTTTGGAAAGATGGTATGTGAAAGAATGAATAATTTGGATGCTACATATAGTAATAAAAGGAGTAAATTGCATAAATAGTCCTTAAAGTTTGGCCAAATTGCATATTTCGTCTCAAACGTTACGAAAGTGCAAGGATCGTCCCTGTGGGAAACCTTTGGTGCAAGTATCATCCCTGTGGGGAAACTTCTGGGCAAACCTTTGGTGCAAGTATCGTCCTTGCAGGGACGATACTTGCACCAAAGGTTTCCCACAGGGACGATCCTTGCACTTTCGTAACGTTTGAGACGAAACATGCAATTTGGCCAAACTTTAAGGACGATTTATGCAATTTACTCGTAATAAAAGTGTGGAGGAAAATGTTTTCTGATTTTTTTTTCTTTGATTTACTTGAAAGACATATTTTTATAGAAAGTTCCATTTTGGAAGTTGCTTTTTCTTGGTTAATAAATGACATAGTAGTAGATTTTTGAAAAAAAGGTTTGTGATTTTCTTTGTTAATAAATGACATGATAGAAATGAAATGAAAGAAATAGTAATTTGTAACTGTATTTTTTAGAATTGTTGGGTTACGTCCAAGATATGTGTTTGTACTTTGTATTCTTGTTTTAATTTACTCCACCAACTTTCTATTCTGTTTTTTACTATGGTTAATCACAAAATGTCATTATAAAAGTGTGAGGAGCTTAAGTGCTTAACAAGATACTGTTACCGTTTGGTAGAAAAATCAAATCACACATCTTTAGAGCACAAGGTATCCCGAAACATAAACAACGTTATACCTTATGACACAAACCTATAAGTCAACAAAAACATCCCTCCAATGTGACGTTTAATTAGGCAGAGTCCTTATGAAGAAAAAGACGTAGATAATTGTTTGTACCGTCCTTCAGGCTCAGCTCACTCCCTTTGACATAATCATCAAAAGTTGAAGCAATTTGCTTAACTTATTTCTAAAAGCCTACCCCATCCTATACTAATACTTCACGTTTTATTTTTCGGATGTCTAAATAAATAGAAAAGTTTGATTACATTTACTATATTATCATTCTTTGAAATTATTATTACAAACTTTAAAGAAGATTTTAATTAATTAGTTAAGGTAAAACTGACATTCTGCTAAAAAGTAAGAAAGAGAAAGCAATAATAAATGTATTTTTTTAAACTATGTGTTTTTTGTCGAGGAACAATAAATTTAAGACAGAGGGAGTAATAAAAGGGTTGACTAAAAGGTGTGCGGGATGAGCGATCGCACAGGCCTCAAAAATTTTAGAGGACCCAAAATTTGCCCCATTTACAATATGTTAAACGTTTATATAACTAATTTGCATTAATATTCAAGTAAGAACTAGAGAGAGAAAGTGAAAGGAATGATGTATTTTCTAGTGAGAGAAAGTAAAGAACATGAAATGCATTAAGGTGAAAATGAGAATACAACCAACCAACACCCTCTCCAATGCATGGAGAGGGTATTTATACTCCAAATGTGGACGGCCATGGGCCTTGTAAGGCTTTCCATGGGCCTTTGGGCCATATTAGCTTATTGAATTTAAGCTAATATTGAAAGTGACCGAGACTTTTCTTGTTCCTAACAATCTCCCACTAAGGGAGGTCACTCTAATTTACAAAAATTTAAACTTAGCATACTATGCTTTGACTTTAGTCTTGATCTCATAGTCATTAACTTCAATCATTAACTTGTGAATTGTTGTAGTGATCTTTGACTTTTGACCCGAGCTTGTTCCTTCATCATGACTTGTTTGTGAAAAATGTGATCTTGAGCAACTTGAGATCATAAACCAAGCATAATATCGTTTCGCCATCCCGTAAACTTTGCTATCTTGTGAACTTGTGACTTTTGGACCGACATGCTCATATCATTCTTGATTTGATAACTTGAAAGTTGTAATTATGCATCTTTCTTGAAGTTCTTTAACTTTAACACTCCGTCGCTTTCAGAAGGACATACGGTATCAGAGTAGTTCGTAATCTTTAAAACATGTACTTGACCTTTATGATGTTCTTTATATTTTTGCGGTCGGGTATGACATGGTGGCTATGAAATCTTGTGATCAGTTGGGATCATATACCTCCATCGTCCATCATTATAATCCTGAAATAAAACAGTTAGCAATAAAGTGGGGGGACGAACATGGCTTTATCATTCACCCGTGTTTGGTTGAAGTAACCTTCGAATCCGTAAGGATCGACCTATGATCAGGTAGATTCAATTTAAGAAGAATCTCCTTGACATGATTTCCAGCTGAAGTATAGAATCTTTCTAACACATATGTATTAAATTCATCAAACTCAGCATATTCTCATTACCGGAACGTCTCAAAGCAGACAGCAACATAAGATAACCAGTGATTACTAGTCTCACCAATTGAATAAATAATATTTATTTGAAAAATCAATCGACTGTCACTTGGCTAAAGTGTTTTGTTACACATCGAGAGTTTTAAGCAATTCAAACATTCATTAATCGCCGATTCATAACCTTGTACAAGTTTTGATTCATAAGAATCCACCATTGTTGCTTATCCAGTGTATCACAATTAGATTCTAAGAATCAGCACAAAGTCACCTACATGAGCTTGTTTGATGTTGCTCAAGTAACATGATTTTCATCATCACTGCGAATACTTAAGTATCACATAAACGGTATGTTTTCTGACAAAATACACAAGGATACTGCGTAGGACTCAAATGATATTATAGTTTACCACAACGTAGTAAGAATCTAGTTTTAGAATGAATAAGTTCCTAATGAGATTTATGGATGATCTCTTTTGGCTCTAGACTCAGTAGTGCACTTTGTTTTTAGTGATCGGAGGCTGGAGCAGACTGCTACTTTTTCAATATCAACTAACTCGGAGTGAGAAAGTTGATAGAAATGCGTGTATTCTTCGTGAGAAATGAAATAAGAGTATGTTGAGAGACCTTGAGTGGCTAGGAAGGATTGTACATAGCGTCACTGGGTCCATGACTGTCTGCAATGTCAGAAAATAACTTAGTATTTCTGACAGATTATGTATTAACCCGGTTTCTGCCTAAAGTATAAGGAGGGCTTCTTTCTTTTCACCCTTTATCTTAACTTTTCTTTTTTATTCTTCAACCCCTTTAGTGCTTACCGAGACTTCATGACTATTACCTTGTTGGGTTTTGATAAGTGTAAAATACACATATTCGTCCAAAAATGACCCTAAATGACTAAAAACATACTTAAAATGGCAAAAATATACGTGTTTTTTGGTTTTGTGTGTGCAGGTACGGATATATCAAAAATCATAAGAAAACCGTCAAAAACGGGCAAACACGGATATGAGAACGGAAGAGTGTGCAAGAGCCGAAAGCCAAATTTAAGAAAGTCAGATCTCAGTCAACAAAAGTCAACCACTAGAAGACAAAAACCCCAAAATATTCTAAATCAGTCCCTCAAGTTCCAAAAGTTACACAAATGGTCCCTAAGGCTTAATGGACCCTAAACTTATAAAAAAACTTACCCGGATCATAAGCCCAAAACAAAACCCATTTACTAGGCCCATTTCCCTTTTATTAAAACCACAGGGACCATTTTTGTCATTTCTGAAAGTCACTTTACACCTAAACTTTTATTAAACAAAGACAAGGACCCAAATTGCTAATACCCCAAAGTTTAAATCTATTTTACCCCGTTTTAGTTATAAATAGGCGCGAAAGTCTGTTTTACTGTTCATTCATCGTCCCAAGTTACCACGCATCTCAAAACAAAGGGCTTTTGTCAATTGAAGGGTGAAATAGACAATTCAAGGATTAAGGAACAAGATGGTAGGGACAAATCAGTCATATCAAGGCTCCTCATTAGCTTACCCAAGCAATTAAGCCACGTGGATGAAGGAAGCACAGGGAAAAGAGTCATTTTGCATTGGTTTCACTCACACAAGTAACACAAGCCGTCATATTAAAGGATTGCCATCTTGGCAATCCGTGTGACTAGCAAGTGATCTAACGGCTCATATTGAAGAACCAATGATTGATGGAATGAATGGATATGATTGGCAGGAGCTTGGGAAGCAAGGCAAGGCCTAGAAGGTCCATTGAGAGGCTATAAAAAGCACTCACCTCTCACACACTAACATCTAGGTTTTTTACTCTTAATTTTCTAGTTTTTTTTTTAGCTTAAATTTTTTTAGTTTAATGTCAGTTTAATTCCATTGTAATTTTCATTTCAGTTGTGTAACAAAGCTTCTCAGATTAATGAAATTTAGTTTTTGCTTTCAATAGTCTCTACCTGCATTTCTAAATGTTCATTTCATAAGTCACTTGTACTAATAAACTCTCATAAGCTCATTTTCAGCTCTCATGAGTCTATAAGCTCATGATTTGAGTTTAATTTAGCCTTAATCACACTTAAATCATTAAAACAGTTCAGGTTACCTTTGCTTATTGGATATTTTGGACTTATGGAAGGGGATTCAATCATGGAAGGAATCCCATGGAACTTTACTAGCTTATCCATGAGGATAAGCTAGAGCTTGTAGCTGCTTAATTGAATTTAGCTTCTGTTTAGCTGAAGCTTAAAGTAAGTTTTCATTTAATATCTTATGTTCTTTAATATCTAGATTTATAAGTACTTGTTAATGTAGATTTGCTTACTTGCTTAACTTGCTTATTGATTAGCTTATTTGTGCTTATTATTGTCCACTTGTGCTTATTAATTGTAACATTCCGTACTTAAGGTCATTACTTACTCCGAACTTTATTTCTATTTTCATTTTTAAGCGAGTTATTAAATTTTACGTTTACCCGATTTAGTAAGAATTTTCCGTTTTTAGC